>RHDR01000554.1:0-20936 GCA_009806295.1 Davidsoniella neocaledoniae
CCTCTCTATCTTATCCATGTTCAATTTCTTTTCTTAGCCTAATTTATTTGTGTGGCTCGCCAATAATACAGAAGCTTTCGTCTCGAATAGAAGGGATCGTCGTCGTCCAGATCGACAACAGCTATGAGAATAAAAAATTAGTAGAAAAAAAGAAACCGGACTCGTATCGGACTTGGAGGCGGTGGGACAAAAAGACGTCGATGAACATCCGGATGCCTAAGCGACTTTAGGGTAAGATCGGCTCGTTGGTTTTTATTTTTGTATGAAATATTTGCTTACTTGTTTATTTGTTTGTTTGTTATTGTTGTTAGTGACAACGTGGGCTGAGAAAACAGATGGGTGAGCTGCTGACTATTGTTATTTGTTATCGCTAACCCTAACTAAATAATATCTGTCTAAACTCTCATAATATGTATGTACATACTCGGAAGTCCAGACCCTCTGGAAGTCTATATCCGTACATGTATATACACATGTACATTACATGTGTATACTGACCATGAAGTAAGTATTTTCTTGCATGGTACCTTGCCTGCTTAAAAATGCTTCCCCTTGCATCTAGACGGGTTTCTATCTGTATTTATACATATAGATAGAACAATGCTAAGTGGCTTGTCTGTCGTCCAGGAACAGCGATGTGATGTCCCTTACTTCATCCGTGGACAATCTCCTTTTGGTGGCTTTGCCTATTTTTTTTCTTTTTTTTCTTTTTCGTTTTTCTTTTGGCTGTGAGGTCCTTTTAACGGACTAAGATCCTAGTAGACACACACGAATGCTATCACAATAGTAGTACTAGTGGAAAAATTATGTGATACACGCCTAGTAGTCTTGTCACTCTCCCTCTTCGCTTTCCGTAAGTGACAACTAGGATGGGAGACGAGAGGGGGTCTTAATAACCTGTATACAGTCTTACAGATTTATATACAGATATACATGTACAGATACAATATGTAAAGTAAAGGGAGAGGTGTATCACATAGTCGGTATATCAGGGCAAAGAACGGTCAACTCGAACTAAAAAAAAGTCCTCAGCAGTTTGTGTATGCAACTAGTGGACTAGGGATATGAGCGGCATAGAAGAAGCAAATTTCATATATTTCTGTCTTATCAAGCCAGCCCAATCAACAACAGCTCAGCCAAAATATGCGCCTGATCGAAGGCACGACAATGGGCTTGCTATGACCCGGACCTAGTACTAGAATTCTTTTTGGGTTGCACTTAGTTTTTGTACTATGTATGTATGGGTCAAGAAGAAGATAGAAAAAAACGAAAAGAGAGAAAGACCTGTAACACAGGCTCAGCGAGGTCCGTGAGCCACAGCCTCTGATATATTTAATATGGACTGGTTCCTGTTTAGGTAGCTTTCCTTATTGGGCTTCCAATACCACCTTACAGTGTTCAGTACAGTTATAATACTGGGTACATGTCGAGAACAGAGAGTTACTTGCAAGAGGCCAATCTGCGCCCTGATTCTATGACAAAACCCAACCGCTGTACTCTCTGTATACTTGATATGGACTGGTTCCTGATTAGGCCGCTTTCCTTATTGGGCTTCCAATACTACCTTGCTATATCTACATGTGCTTACAAATGCTACAGGACTCATTTTTGCTTGCTATAGAATAGGTAAGACTTTCTTTTGTTTAGTCGCCGGAAAGAAACGGCAACAATAACAAAAACAATAGCAACAGTACATGAACTAGGAGCAACAACCGTAGTAACAACTTATCCTTTCTCAACTCATTATTCATGATATCCCATGTCCTAAAACGCCATAACCCTAATGTTTATGTTTGTGTAGGAACTGGTCCACGTTGATTCTCATTCTGGGCTACCTGCTTGGCCGGCTATCTATTTGTCTATCCTTCCATACCGCTTCATTTTTTGTCTTTAATTAGGACAACCCCTCTCTGCTGGCTTTGAGGCGTCGTCCTTGCAGATACTGCATAGGGAGAGGATAATTAATGCTATCTCTTATAATACCGCGGAGTCCTACATGTATAGCGCCCGCTATCGTCAGTTGGACCGGCTAGTTCGAGACCCATATATGCGTATGTATACATATAGTATTGTGTCAAGGCACTGGTATATTACTAATACTGCTTTTTGGTGGCTTCGAAAAGAAGCACAAAAAAGAGATATGACCATAGGAAGGACACGAGTACAGAAAATCGCCAACATAAAAAAACCCTCTTCAACGGACATGCGCGGTACCGTAAATTTGGCGATTTATACGACAAAGTATGACAAAGCACATAAGGAAGGACAAGGGCCATGATTCTACGGAAGCATAGGCACGTCTAATCTTATTTGTGCTGACCATAATGCTGACTGCCAACTGAGTTGTCCATGGTATAGAAAAAACCAAGAGACATAACATTTCCCGGCTGGGCTAACTTTATCAAGCAAAAAGGCAATAACCAGAGAAGCCTTTGTTTATCTCCATTGCTTGAGCTTCATTTTGGTTGCTGCACCAGAAATATTCTGCTTTGTTCATGAGAAAGACTAAGATCGAAAGTCCAACCATTGTTCTTTTTAGAATGGCCGACATAGTTTTCTTTTCTCTCTCTTTTGTTTCCTCTTTTCTCCATAGACAAATGAGTCGTACGCAAAACTTGCTGCTGCTAAATATGCAGAGTTGGTCTTGGTCCTCAAGCGAATGAAAAAGGGACTTGTTGACCAAGTTTTGACTCGCTTGTTGATACGTCGACGTCTCTATTCCTTCTAGTACTAAGCTGTACTTGACTTCGAACAGCATTTTCTTCTGCGGATAGACTAAGAATAAGCATACATGTTGTATTAAGATACAACTACATGGTAAACACTGGGTGCCTCTACCCCCCTTCATGTCTACTGTAATATAAGCCTGCATGGCCGATGAGTTCAAGTCTGCACAGAGAGAGATGGAAGGAAGGCCTGACTGTTATATATCCAGAACTAGCTACAAGAATCTTACAGAGGACTCGTCATTGCTACTACTATTAATATCTGTATAGTTGTATGTATATTCGGCTTTCCTTTTTTCTTCCAACCAAAAAAAAAAACTCTTAGACAGCGTACCATTTTAGTATCTGTCGTTTGGCGCTTCAATGTCAATCTTGTCTCTTGTCTCCGCCTGGAACGAACAGGTAAGAAGCGATATCTTTGTCCTATCACTTTACACGCCGAAATGGCTTACATGAGAAAACGAGCGTCGTAATGCTTTTCTCCCTCTTCTTTTTCTACAACTACAGATTTTACAAATGCAGTATCAAGAAGCAACTCGGTTCAACAAACCGTAAGATTTTGTACGCGCAAGTTCGTGTATAGGCAATTCCGGACCTGTGAAAATATGGAATCTTTTTTTCTCTCTGAGTTGTTCACAAGTAAGGAATTGAATGGGCAGTGAATGATGACGACAACAAAAAGCCGCAATAAATGTACAGCGGAATCTACAATTAGTCGGTTACATGGGACGTACAACTAGCTCTGCCCTGCCTAGAGGGCTAGAACTCATTGTTACATACAAAGATATGCCCTAGGCCAATTTTTGCGGTGCTCTGCTCCCACTGCCCTTGCTTTAACAGAGGCTAAACTAGTTGAGCATAGATTAAAAGTTTGACTATATATCATCATGCTCAAACGTCTCCTATAATTACAGTATCTGTACTAACTAGTTGCTTGCCGTATAACTTTTTGCACCTAATTGTCAATTACTGACCGGCTAAATTTGAAGAAAGAAAAGGAAGAGCCCCAAAGCCACTTAGTTTTTCTTTCTAAGAGAGAGCCCTAACCTAATCTAAATCGAAAAAAAGATGCCAAGATAGCGGCGTTTACAACTACTATGTATGTACAAAGAGTGTTTGCTGTCTTGTCTTCCTTTAGCCTCCTTCTCCCATTATCCACCGCCCTATTTCCCTTCTCCACCTCCTCCGCTGAATCCGCCTTAGTAGAGCCACTTGCCTGCTATGTTATTGGCCTTTCAGCTTCTTTTGATTTGAGACTACTCTGGATATGCCTTCCTGTTGTAATCCCCTTCTAGTGGGAACCCGATTTCACTATCGGTATCTCTATCACATTTAAAGATCCTTTACAACTAACTCGAAGTCATAAAAGTACATGTATGTATGTGTACAACTAGTGTGAATGCATGTGAACGTGTATCTACTACTTTTTATATGTAGACTATTATCAAATCACACTCTTGTCATATTCTACCGGAATCCATCTACATACATGTCTGACTTGATAAGCAAATATCAGCATCTTTGTTATCTTGTATTTTGTGTCCCATTGTACTCCTGCAGCAAATATTACTGCTACATACATGTCCTTATACATCTTCATAACTCTATGGCTCCATAAGATTAATGAATTACAAAAAAAAAAACAAAAAAAAAACATGTACTTATAAATTTATCTGTATTTGTAGATGAAATCCCGTTATGGGAAGTAGGTCGTGAAGCTGCAGGCCCTCTTCCTGTGGTTCTTTTCTCCCTCTCTCTCTCCCCCCTTCCTAGTTTTCCCCATGTTTGTATACATATTTTCTTTCTAATTCCTTCTTGTCTTTTTGCCTCATAAAACGATCACCCATGTATTTACAGTCGTATTACCCTTTTCCACCAACTACCCAATTGGGTAGTTTCCTAATTGAGAATGCTTCCTATTTGGGTTACTATACTAATTAGGCAACTACCGCTTTCGGAGGTCACAAGTAATATCGAGGACTTGGCTTCGAATTCCTATTCTGCTGTTGTCCATGCTTCCTTCCTTTTTGACATGAGACGCTTGCGGCTGTCGGTGGTAATTACTTCACTTTGATGGTGCTCGGATGTCTCCTTAGACGCGCTTCTATAATCATTTCGTTCTCTTTTCTTTATTAATTTATTTGTCGGCTCAATGTAGTATATATTTTTTGCTTCTTTTGGGATGAGAAAAGGATAAAAACGTACTGTTCCGCAAATAACCAAGAAGCTCTGATTCATTCGACAACTATACTATGTATGGCTTTTATTCATTTTTGTCATACTCTCTGCAACTTGAAGTGGCATAGACTATCAGGCGGCCCGAAGAATCATATTCTTGGTCTTTTGCTATTTTGCATTCATGGACTTCTAGCGGGGAAATCGAGCGAAGCTTCTGTATCTATTTGGCCTGACCAATGAAGGCTTGCCGCGTACTATGAAGTTAATTAGATCACATCTTGGTTTGAGCATTTCTCTGATGTATTTTTTTTATATCTCGTCTCGCTGTAGCAAACTGTCTACTGGCTCATATTGTTCATGTTTTATGTCTTGGCAGGGCAGGGGAAGTCTCTGTCAATGTATAAACAACTGCAGAAGATGTTCTGAATACGGGAATCTTAGTGATGGCAAATAAAATAACAAACAAGACTTGTGCGTTCTTTTTTCGGTCTAATTTTGTAGCACACATTATACATTTTAGCGGCGGCAATAAAAGAAAGCAATCAAAGAAGCAATCAGGTTCACTGCCGCTAGTCCAACTTGAACTTACCCCTTCTTTTTTTTCTTCTTCTCCGCCTCAGGATGCGGCTCAGCATGCTGACCAATTGAAATCCTCAACTAATGAAGACTCAAACAATGCTGTCGTCAGACCGGACCAGTGAAATTACTAAAAAATCCACAAAACGATATAAAAGCAGAACAGTCCAGTAAGTACATGCTGTATCTAAAGCGACGGGACAATAGAGGCTGAAGACGAAAGAGGGCTCATTGAGACGCTGTTCTAAACATACTTAGGTCAATTTGCCATAACGCATATGCTATGGCGGGAATAGTCATACTATATACCTGTATAGTCACATATATTTGCCACATCTATATATTTGTAACTAGTTGTATCTGTAGATACAGCTGTATCTGTATGTTTACAACTACTTATGTATGTCTCGCTATGGATCTCCGCGTCAATAAACGTTCATTGCTGTCCCATGGATGGTTTCATTCCATCCTCTTTAGTTCTTATATTTCATTTTCATGTTCGCTTTCTTTCTATCCTGCCAGCTTGCCACCGCAGCTGCCGAACAAAATAAGAGCCTGCATGCTTTTGCTGCAAGGCTGTAAATAGCAACATCTTAACATGTTAAGTGCAACTTGACGGGCTTATTAGTTATTGGCAAGGGGGTACAAAGACAAACAGAAGGAGTGATCCAAACAGACAAATGCAACTTGGCAGTTCTTGTAGTATGTATATGTACATGTATCTTGCATCCACAAAAAAACTCATCGGTTAATCCAGCTAGCCAAAAGTCGTCGTAAACAACTATTTTTTACATAGAATTGTGAGTCTGACAGAAACGTCATTCGTTTTCTTCATTTTTGTTTGTATCTCAATGGTCCACTATAAAAAAAGTTGCTGATATGGCTATCCAGAACGGACTTGGAAGATAGTCACCATGACGTCTCTATTGCATTACAATCAGGCTGTGCTCAATCTACGACAAACCCTAACATAGCAACCCTATTGAAATGAACCTGCATAAAAATTGAATAACATTTTGTACAGATATCACCTTAATAAATATTACTATTATACTATTATTTGGTCGTATTTGCAAACTTGAGACAACTTGAGATAGATAAGAAACTCATATATGGAGTTGTCTCTTAGCTGCACTATCCAGCTTGCAGCTTGACGTACAATCATACCTATACGGGTATATATGACTAGTGGCAAGTAATCTTTGGTGTTGACCAGCGTTAAGAGTATGCTGTATAACATGACTCAATATTATTTAAGCGCGATATGTAAGCCTGACTTGGCCTATAACATCTCATTTGTATGTGTATCAATAGCCTCTGGTGCAGCTAAACATTTTTACTGATATTCACAATCTCATAATCTCATGCATTGGCGGATAAGTAGCATTTGAAATGGGTACATATGTAGTCGTAGTCAAGACATGCAGGCCCAATAGTTAGTGAACAAAACGAACCGGAGCAAGTGGTTAAATGTTGATGTGGGTACAAATATATGGCTAGCTATAACGAATCGATACTGTTTCTTTGATATAGTGAAGATTGGCACAAGAAGGTATAATAACACCTATAATGTAATCTTATGAAGAGCTGAATGTATAAACAGCGAATGTTATTGAATACGAATATAAAATTATGAATACAGATAGATGATAAAGCAAGACAGATAATGACAACGTATCGTGCTAAGGAATATAGCAAAAAATATCAATATCAATACATGTGATATAAGATGTAACCGCCACCAATTTAGAGCCTCACTATTAAAAACACAAAACCCAAAAAATCAAATGTATGTAAGAGGCTCAGGTTTTTCTTTAGTTCGGGCTTGGCGAACTTCTCGGGCGTCGTTGGTTGTATTCCATTCCAGCACTAATAAGCCTACATGTACATACATGTTAACTAACTACATATGTAGCATGAAACAGAACAAAATTTGTGATACCGCCACCAGTTCACTATTATCAAAAATACGCCCAAAGGATTCTCATAAGAGCCCTATAAGAGGATAACAATCCCTCTATGCTACATACTTAAATGCCCAATGGCTGCACACAAGGTGGCTAGCCCCGGACTTCGATATATTAAGCTTCCGTGGTCGTTTATACGCATATCGGCGTTTTCTTGTGCGTCCCTCCTTGAACGATTCTTTGCTTTTTGGTTTGTGAATTGCCGAGAAACATGTCGAGAAAAAAAGAGGGCTGGCTAGCGGTCGTGATAACGATAACAACAATAAGTGTGTCTTGGTGAAGCCCGTCCCACCCGTTCTTTGCCATGTTGATTTCCCACACCAACTGTTGACTTTTGTACTTCGGGCTTGGCTTTTTTCGAATTAAACATTTGCTTCGTTTCCCTTCCGCGTCATGTGAGACAAAGATAGACATACAGATAGACAGTCAGATAGATAGACAAAACTCGGCATCTATGCACTTCTCGTTCAAGGTGAAATGCGTGGTCGTTATCGTAAGCTATGTACGCTATGCTGTCTTGCATGCGGCAATATATGCATTGGTGGTGAACTATCGTGGTTGTACTACTGCAGGCGCCAAGTTTAACGCTGACGTTGGGCTATATCTGTCGCAGCCTATATGCCTATATAGACCTAGCGCTGCAGATTATGCTGCATGATTTTTTACCAATACCGTAACACACTCTCTTCCCGCTTCAGACACGGACCGATGGAGGTGTTAGTGGCCTGGAAATGACGTGTCCTGTAGCCTTCTTTCTGCGGTCACCAGAACTTCGAATGGCGTAGCGGACACGTATGAATCGAGGCTAGCAGTGGCAAGAACACAGCAAGGTGCATGCCGTGAATCCATATGGCGTCTGGGACAGCCGAGATACAAAAACACCTTTAATTGGGCGTAGGAGCTGATGCTCTTCACGGGAGTCGCCCTTGAAGGAAGAAGTGGCTGGCGGGCATATGCGGCCGCATAGGGTCAAGGCTCTGATCTGAGATCATCGGCGTGATGGCTAGGTAACTTGAACTGTGTGGATCTGACGACTGGCAGGATTGCTCAAGTGAAAGCTACGGCAAGATGACCCTTTCTGATACATATGCGGACTTGGATATACCAGATAAGCAGAGTAAACTGAGACCACTGTATGATCAAATAAAATAGATTACCTGGAAAAAAGCCTAATTAATCACAGCCATTAGGAACTCAGTTGGTCGCTGATAGGAGTAAAACTAATTTCCGCAGCCATAGACGGACTCTAAGCTTAAGTTTGGATTATCGTTTCAAGGCCCTGCATATGCGGTGTACGATATATAATAAAGCCTATATACCTGTATATACAGATATATACTGTGCTACAGGAGAGAAGCAGCGAACAGAGCCTGAAAACCCGCCACTATTGATAATAGAGATCAAAGATTGCGTTGAGAAGTGGTGGCTGCGCTGCAGTGACACTGCCAGTTTGAGCAAAACCAGAAGAATGCGCTGCGGTATGCATCGGACTTGTCGGACATGGCACCGGAGGTCCATGAGGAACACCGTAGCTGCTGTGGGGGTCTGCAGCAGCAATGCTGGTAGTGGTGGCGTTAGTAGCAGACACTACTGCTGCGGAAGCTGCATTGAACGACCTTGCAGTGATCGATGCAGATTGCGTAGAGCTATTACTATCATAGGCATTGGAAGTCCTTTCGATAGGAGTCGCTACTGCTATTGACCTTGAGGCTGGCTCTGGTTGCACGGAGGCTGCAGATGCAGATGAGGATATAGCGGTACTAGTGCCAGTGCCATTGACAGGAATACAGCTATTGATGCTGCTAGGGATCGAAGTGGTAGTTTTAGCTAGCGGGAACGACGGAGGCAATGGAGGCGTCGATGCTGATACTGGCCCTAGCGATCGTAGAAGGCGGTGGGTTTGACTCCGATGCAAGTCCTCAGGGTTGCACTCTAGTAGCCGAGAGTCTGCACAGTCAGCACTTCTGAAATCGAAAGCGCTGGTGTTGGTGCTGAGATGATGAGGCTGGTGACGATCACTGATCGCATCGTATTCTTGGTTCTGGAGCTGCATGTGCATCTGAGCTTGCATATGGCTCTGCCAATTACAGGGTTCTTTGCCTTTAGACAATAAATTTTCGGCTGTATCGTATTCCCGACTTGATATCAAGTCTAGCTCGTGTTGTAGTCTCTCGTTGGAAAGCTGAAGAAACTGCAGCTCTACTTTCCAGTTTGTGCAGTTAAGGATATCTATCTCGGGTATACGTCGCTTTCGCTGCTCGTTGCTGGCCGCTATAGAAGTAGAAGAGCTATTCGTACACACTGTCTTGAGAGGCGTTTCTACTGTTCGCTCAACCGGGGTGGCTTTCGTGGCACAGAAAAAGAACTTGACGGCGCTAGTCCGACTCCATGTTTTCGCATCGAGCTCCAGCTGCCATTTTCTACGCCCGGCCCGGTCTTAACATTGACGCCGCTTTCTGTGCCAAGCCGGAACTGGGCCGACGAGTCATGGCTTCTCCCCTGCCGGCCATCAAAGCGTCGACGTTTGTGTTGAAACTGAGACTGAGAGTTGCCAGTGGCTTGAAGCATCGGGTCACGTGTGTCCCCTAGACATATACTCGTTGTTGCACAAGGCCGGTGGTAACGGGCAGCCGGAGGCGGATTCGGGAGGAGACTTCGGTGGCCGGCCGCGGTATCGTCACTATCATAGGGGCCTTCATACACATCTAAGCTTTGTGTCCATTTGCGCTTGAGCCTGGGGCTGTGATATAGCCGGTCATCAGGCCCGAGATCCCTAGCTTTACTTGACGAAATAGCACTAGAGCCTATGTGTGGAACCGGCCGTATGCTCTGACCATCATCATATAACACTCGTGAATGTACTACTACATATGTTGAGCGTCGCCCTGGTCGGTCATTTCCAGCTGCAATCACACTCTCACAGTGTAATGTGTTGCTTCCAGACATGACTGGATGAAGATGAGATTCCGTAGTGCCAGAAGTTGCGACAGACTTGATACAAGTGAGTAGACCATCCTTTGGCTTACCATCTGCAGAATTAGGCACAAAGATCCCAAGGTCAGCGCCACATAATTGCTGCGGTTCTAGCTGCAACATTGGGGCCATTTGTGACGAAGCAAAGATCACGATGCCTGAGACCGAGGCTTTCATCCAAAACTGGTGTTGATGACTAGTCGATACTGGACTTGTGGTAGACTTTGATAAGGAGCGTGTCTGTTCGTCACTAGCTCCAAATTCCTCCTCGATCGATGGTGAGCGTTCCGAGTGATTAGAAAGAGTATTTAGGCTAGGTGGGATCGAGAGAATCTGGCTCCGCTCCCGTCCAATGAGTAGTACCCATCGATGTGGTTTCCCATAGTATGAGAAAAAGGAGCCGCGGCTCTCAAACCAAGCCCAGCCGCTTCGCTTTTTACGGACTCTGAAGAGCAGGTTGATATCGTGCCCAGACCCTAAATGTGGTGTTGCGTGAGAACCATCGCTGATAGGGTGTGTCGGTATATGCTTTGCACGTGGCGAAGCAGACCCAAAGGGCTTTTTCACGCATGTGCGATCTTCCGTCAGAGTTTCTAGATGTCGGAGCTGACGAGCCACGCGTACAATATCACTAGGGTGGCATATCGTAGACAGATTTTGGTTCATCAGATCGCGGGAATCATACTCAAGGACTCGCTTACAGGCTGTAGGACTAATATACTGAAACATGCCACGAACTGTAAGAATATGAATCACATCGGTTGACGTGTCAAGCAGGGAGAACATGCGTTCAAGGACAAGTGCTGGCTTCATAGGCTCAGATATGCAAGCGTTATTAGTGAAAGTCCCTGGCTTCGAGGCAGATGTAGACGCTCTTGACGGCGGGAGCATAGAAGCTGAGCTCTGCGTGATCGTAGGCAGAGATGTCATGGAAGGAGCAGAGGCTTCGGGAGGTACCATAGGGCAGGGCTTGGAATCGATGAGAGTTGTTCTGGTAGTTGGCTTTCTAGCACCATTCAATGATAAGGAGCTAGGAAGTACAGCTGGCCTAGAGCCGGCCCGGATTGTCGATGGCATGGGATGCATTGCCTCTGGCTGACGGGGAGGCCGGGGAGCAACAATTGGAAAGACGAGGCCATCATGGATTGACGTGATCTGGCTCTTGGGATCCATATCATGGCAAAGCGGCCATGGGGGACCGTTTCGGCTTGCAGTGCTCTGTGACTCATGACTCAAGTTGCACTGACGATAGTCAATGGCAAGAGCTCCTGCAGGAAAGCTGGCCTTCGGGACTGAGATTGCTTGTGGGCTTTCCAAGATATCCAACTGCAGGCCGACGAGATACCGTCTACCGCAATAGACGGTGGGAATGATGGTGGCTACGTTGAGGAACGGAATCCCGCCTTTCCGGTAATTTATTATGACATATTGGAACTCCTTGAACTGGGCTATCGACTCCCGTACGCGTAGTTTTGTCTTTACCAGATAGGTCGTCTCCATACTAAGGTTGGCCGTTGGGGTTTCACGATCGAACTTAGGATCCAGAGACCAGCTATTGGCAGATATAGGACTACGACTTTTGCCATGAATCGTCGTGTCCGAGTTCGCAATATCATCTTCTCCAGCTGGACTTTGAAGGAGCCGACAGTTCTTCCCAACGACATCTACACTTTGATAGCCTGTCATACGAGTGAATACTTCTGAAACATAGAGAATAGGGTTGTCGTCAAGTGAAGCATCACATATGCAGAACGCACATGTCAAGTCAAGTTGCCCAACATTGATCTTGGGTGTCTTGCGGTAGGTTATGTTATGTAGGAGATCAAGGACATCCAAAGTGCCTGACCCAGTTGGAATGACGCTTTCGTTGTATGGTAGTGGCTGGACTTGCTTGCTAGTAGAACCATATGTCTGACTATGGCTGGGCAGCAGTGAACTCGGACCCGGACCGGAATTATCTGCATGTACAGGCATCACTATCGGAGTCGACATATTGTTCCCCATTCCATAGGATTGTTGAGAGTCCCAGCCACCTTGCGGGAGTGAAGATGAAGGACCATCAAGACTCGTGAATATGGCAGACAGATCTTCAGTGTAGTTCAGAGTTGGCGTATATGCCTCTGTGAGATCTTGAGAGTAGAATGGAAGATCATGCGACGAAATGAAGTTAGGCTGGTATTGGTATGGTGTACTGAGAGGGCCGAAGGCAGCGTTTGGTAAGCCCACACATGGATCGCTGAGAGCTTCAAGAGAGTGAGGCGGCAGTGTTGGTAGGGCACTATAAATGCTATGTCCCAATGGCGCTGGAACTTGGATATGTCCGTCTTGATGCTGTTCATACAAGTTCGGGTTTGAGGTTGGTGGCCGTGAGAACAGAGTGCTATTGGGATATAGTGCAACTTCGCGTAGGGTGTTTCTTGGTAGAACTGTAGGCAGCTGGCTAGCTTCTAGCAAAGTATGTAGCCGTCTATGGTGGTGCTCGACAATGTCATGTAGACTCTCAGTAGACATAGTACTGGGAGCTGGCTCAGAATGAGAGAAGCCACTTGAGGCTGAGAAGGCTAATATTGACGACGGGCTTTGGAACGGAAGATTGGACCCTAAGCCGGGCCTTGTTCCTGTGGCGTTGAACGGGACTTGATTATGTGGAAAGGACTCCATGATGTGTGTGTACGAAGACGATTTGTGAACGGGTATATGACAAGGTATAGATTGAATGTTATACAACTTTGTCAATGCTACATGGTAAGTTAGCGTGTCAGTAGTGATATAAGTGATATATCAAGATATACAGATAATGCTGAGCAGGACAACTTACAATAGGAAAATGCCAACCGATATTATAAATTGTATTCAAGGAAAATCGAACAAATGGATATAGAACAAGGACAGATCAAATCAATAAAGAAAAAAAAGAATTGGAAAGACGAAAAGAAAATCAAAAAAAAAAAAAAAAAGCCGCCGAATTGTACTGCACGTGCATTTACATATCAGATTGACGATATGCCTTCATATTTCCCGCCAGCCTTGCGCTTTAGCCACAGCCGATAGAATTAACTTGAGCCACCAGGCAATACCTCAATATTGACCGGTTAGAACTCGAAACAACGATAGTCTTCGAACGACGATAGTATGAGAACGGCTTGGCGTTGATAGTGAAGGCTTTGACGACGATGGATATGTTAATATGATGAGACTGTGAATGAAGCGATAAGAGGAAGAGATCCCGATATGTGACAGTAAGAAGCGGTAGTTACTTTATCCAGCCCAAAGATAGGCTAATATATGTGTGTTTACTCTTAGTGATAATCAGCCAGCAACACAGCGCCTCATCCACCAAAAAAGATGTAAAGAGAAAAGAACCTCTTCGGTCTATAAAAGCCGAATCTATGACTCGAAGCTCTGAGTATTTTTGTCTGGGGAACCACTCGAGCAGTATGAAAACAAGACGATACTTGGAGACCAACTTAGTGGTTTGTTGAGAAAACAGCACTCAAAGTAAAACAAGAAGTAGGGTAAGATGGGGCGAAACAAGATGAGCTGGTTCTGTCACAAATAGATGTGGACGACACAGCAAAAGAATGGAGGACAAGGTTACTGCCACTCCACTCGTTGTTGGTTGGGAACTTCGAAGGAGGACACAAGACAGCCAATAAACGAAACAGGACGGTAAACAAGAAACAGCTGGATGGCTGTCCTGTGCAAAAACCAAAAGACAGCAGCACCTCGCCAAAAACGCCGTGTAAGAGAAGGAAGAGACCCGGGTAAAAGGTAGATAGACATGTAGACATATAGATACACCTAGGCGCTCGATTCATAGGAGCAGTCTGCAGGATAGACAGACTCTTTGTTTTTTGACTGCCACGTCTAAAAAGCCTCAGAGTATCTTTGTATATTAGAACGGGGTAGATGGAGAGTGTTGCCTCATTTGCTGTTCTTTTCTTGAAGTTATGTAGCTAAAAACTTCACTTGCTAGGAAACGATCATGTGGCCAGCGCTACTGTATATTAGACAGACATGTGAGTCGCTACAACCAGAAAGAAAGAGTGACGAGTTAGTTTTGGTACATACATAGTAATGGAGGGTCAGCCAATAGTTTCCTGTTGTACGATACAGTGATTCTGGGGCGGAATGATTGTACATACACTTGCATTTATAGGTCACATCCAAAGACCTGATACTATAGCTGTGCTTTACTTGACTCGACTCTGTAGGCGGTTTTAAGCACTGGAGTATTCTATGCAATAGGCGAACAATTTCCCGAAGTGACACTTTCAAGCAAGTCATGCTGGTAAACTGGGAAAACATGACTGGTTAGTCAATATGTAGGCGAAAAAGAGGCGGCAGGTTCTCGATATCTCTCGCGTCAAAGTATACAGAAATACACGCACACAAATCGTGTCTATCAAATTTCTTGCTCTGTATCTACTCTGCTCGCATGACATAGATATTCTCCAGTAAATTTGTGCTTTGTAGCAGCGTAGTTCCATCCTCATTCCAAGCCGGGTACTCGCACACACCTAGGAAGGCGTTTCAAGTACAAGCTTTATTGCCCTTTTTTTCTTCTTTTCTTTTCACAGTGACTGTACAAGCTTAATATATATTCACTGAGAGTTTTTGACGCATATATGGTTTTGTCTACAGTTTTGTGAGATACAAATTTGGAACAGGGACACTTGCGAAAGAGAGATATCCGCTTGTTTTGGAGTGAGGCAAGTATCACAGGTAACGCCTCAAGACTATGGCTAGCAGCCAAGAAAGAAAAGATCAGTAGTTTGAGAGAGATTGCTAGTACTGTCCTCTTGGAGCAGATATACAAATTAAGTCCATTCTGCCCCTCCCCCCCTATATCGGACATACTAGACTATAGTCAAAGGGACACCACGTGTGTTTTGTAGAACTGCATAAAGATATGGAATCAATAGGCTTAACCAGCCTGGTCTTGACTGGTCAGATGACATTGCCCATTATGTTCTACGGCGCTAACTATGGCTTGAAAAATATCACCAAAAAAAGAACACAACAGTAACTGCGAGGCTAAGCTGTGATTCCACGGCATATTTCATGCGACATTGAAACGCGTACAGACCGTGATTTTTTTCTCTAATGCTTTAGCTCTATGGTATGGTATAGTATAGTAAATCAACAAACAGACAAGGTGAAGGAGAAAAGAAAAGAATATAGACAGATAGGGAAAAAACGAAACGGCTATATTAAACAAACACGGTAATAAGAACCAGACGAGAAATAGTACAACAAGTATAGCGAGCCGGTCACTAGCGAGGGCTTTATTTCGTTTCTCTTCTAGTCTATTTGTTTGTATGTCCTTAATATATCTAACTATATGTCATATACGTGAAGCATTTGTAAACAAACAAAACACTCAAGCAGAGACCGAAAACGCTCTCTATAGCTGGGTAATTTTGCATACATACGTGATAAGCTGTAGGCATAGGAATAAAGCAAGACATTTTCATCACACAGGATCACGGCGACGTGCGTTTAACATGCAAGCCGCGACACGAGAAGGCGCAAATGGGGCGATATCAAGTAGAAAAGGAAAAGTAAAAAAGGTCTCGGAGAGTCAGGGTTGCAAGAAATACTGTTAGTACATATAATAGAGTTATCGTAAGAAAACGAAAAAAAAGAGAAGGCACAAGTGTAAAACCGTAGTGTAAACCTTTTGACTCTATACCAACTATCCCCCCCTCCTCGTTTTTCACGAGGAAACTAAATAAAGCATTCCACACTTACTGTCTCTAAAAACTAGTTTTTCGTCCTTGTTTCTCTTTGTCTCACATGAGCAAACATAGTTGAGGGAGGGGGAGCCATCTGTCGCCTGAAAATATGTTGTGTACTCAAGGACAGCATGACTAGAGACGATGAAATACAAAAATGCCTACAAGCGTGTTGTTGTTGGTAAACCTACCAGGGCATGAAAAAAGAGAGAGTAACTATTTTTGTTGCTAGTTAGTTAGTCTTTCTTTTTCTTTGTTCTCTCAGAACTCAACAGCAGGCCGTCAATATAAGATAGTTGCTTCACCCTCTATACTATGATGATTTTGATAAGTCACTCATACATCACACGAAAGAATCAAGAAAAGGTTGATCAAGGCTGATTATATAAACTGTAAACATGAAATAGCAATGGTATTGACTTTCAATCTCCGCAAAGAAATTCCTCCAAACGATGTGGTAGCCTCTTCAAGACTAACCCTCGCCTTCTATCTGTAAACTAGGTGATCATTCATTCATTCGTTTCCCTTCCCTTTTACATCCCTATTCCGGCCCAATATTTTTTGTGCATTTTATATTGGTACTTTTTTTTTTTTCTTTCTTGCCCCAATGACGGATAAAAGAACCTATTTGGCTTTTTTTTCATTTCATTTTTTTTATTCGTACCCGTTATTGAACGTTACACATTCAGCAGCAATTCTTCTTAACATTTAGCTGAAGTGAGCCATGATACGGACCTGAGCTTCACTGGTGAATTGGGCCATTAGAGGAGCGGGGTTTAGACCAGAAGCAGTGCAGAGAGCCTTGGTTGAAGCAACGACACGGGCAAGACTCTGGCCCTGTAGCATATCGTTCTCAAGAGCCTGTGCAACCCAGATGAAAATCTCATCGGGACGAGAGACGACAGCAGGGTTTTGCCTATTTTGATATAGAGGTTAGTCATAATGTCTTGCGTTTTGGTGATTTTTGTCCTCTAGTTATGTAGAGTTGTCGACATTTCTGGGGTTACACAGTTGGTTGATAGGGCTAGGGTTAAAACTTACTTATCAATCAGCTCGGCAAGGAAGGCGTAGGCATAGGGAGCAGCCTCATCGTCGTTAACGACGGGCAGAGTAGTGATCCACTGGCCAACAACAGCCTGAGCATCACCGGTAACACCAGGGCTGAAGTGAAGAATCTTGGCAATAGCAGCACAAGCGTTCTCGGTCGAGTAGACGTTGTCCTCATTGCGGCAATCAGGGAACTGAGTGATCTGGAACAGGGCGGGAATGGCGCTAGCCAGGAACTGGGCCCACTGGGCACCACCACGCTGGGCAATGACACCAATTCCGTAGGCAGCGGCTTGGCGGATGGCGGGAGAAGTAGCTTGGCAGCCGTTCAGCAGAGGCTGGGAAACGAGCGAGGCGTAGCGGATGCTCTGGTCGCCACAGTATTCAAGGACATCGTCGAAGATGCACAGGGCCCATTGACGCTGGGTGTCGTCTTCAGAATGGAGGAAGACGGTGTAGAGGTCCATCAGACGCTCCCATGCGGGCAGGAAGGCAGTGCCGTGGTTCTTGAAGATAGCGTGGAAGGCCTTGTTCATGTCGGATAGAAGAGTTTGGTCATCCTCGATGGCCATCTGGAGCTCCTCGGACTCATCCTCATCGGCCTCGCCGGTGCCATCCTCCTTATCCTCAACACGCTGCTTGACACGTTCCTTGTAGTCGTCTAGGGCAGAGGTGGCGCTCTCGATGAACTTCTCCATGTGAGCGGTAGACATGCAGTTGGAGCCAACAACCTCAACGGACTCGTAGAAACCCTGGTACATCTCAGCCAGAGTATCAATGGCAGGCTCAGCAGTCAGGACATCCAAAAGCTTGTCCAAAGTGGGAGTCCACAGACCAGCCATCTCAGCAGAGGTAGGACCGTAGGCCTTCTTGTATGAGTTGAGCAGGGCAGGGACCAGCTTGGAAGAAACAAAGCGGACGGGGTCGTGGAAAAAGAAGGCCAGACCAGGCAGAGCAATCTTCTCCATGATGTTGGGGACGTACTGAACAAAGTGTTGTTCCAAAACCTGGGCATAAACAACTAGCAGCTCAATGGCCATGCGCTTATCCTCCATGATGCTGGTACGGATACCAATCATCTTACCCTTAACAGGGACCAATTCCCAGCCTTCCTCAGCCTGCATCTGCTCAATGTGCTCCTCATCCTCGATAAGAGTGATATCAGCCTTAGCGCTAGCAAGATCCAAAAGAGGGGGAATAACTGTGGGAAGGAAGGGGAGGAAGTCAGTGTCCAGAACACGGCACATACGACCCCAGCAGTGCATGAGGTACTGCTCCTGCGGGTCGTCATCATCCTGGATGTTGTTCTGGATTGAGCGCAGAAGCTCAACAAGAGTGGTGGCATCAGCACCGAGACGGGCCTTGCCGACAGCCAGAGCGATAAGAGTAGCACACTCCATAGCCTTGGCGCGTAGAAGACGGTACTCCTTTTCGTTCTCGCCACGCAGAACGTTGACAAGAATGGGCATCAGGTTGTCGTAGTACTTGGAGAAAGTAGACTCGGCAGCATCAGCAATGGTGGCAATAGTAGACAGAGCCTGCTCCTGAACGTAGCGCTTGTCGCTCAGTAGGTTGAAAAGGTGGGATAGGAGATCATCCAGGTAGGGTTCCAGGATCTCTTTCTCGGCCTCCTCGCAGAAGTTGACCAGAGCGGCAGCAGCGTGCGACTTGACACGGGGCTCTGGGGAGTCAAGGACGGGAATAATGGCCTTGAGGATGCGGTCGTAGTAGTCGGACTGCATCTTGGGGGCAAAGTCAGTGCTCATCTGGCCCAGGGCGTTACAGCCGGCCCAGCGGACACGAGGGTGAGGGTCAGAAAGAGCAGGAATGACAAGATCCAGAACCTGGCTTAGCTCACCAATCATGAGGTCTCTGCAGCCCTCAGAGATGGCAGAGATGGCCATGAGGGCTGCGTGGCGGTCCTTCCAAGCAGTGGAAGTCATCATACGAGGCAACCAGTTGAAAGTAGGGGCCAGGATGGTGTCACCACCTAGCTTGTTGGCAAGACGATCCATAGTCTGCTCGCCAGCAACGTGGTTCTGGTCGCTCTCGTCTTGGTCAAGATCCTCGCTCTCGAGCCACTCGGCAACATCGTCATCATCTTCGCCCAGGTCGGTCATCAAGCTCAGACATTGAGTGATCATATCGTTGGTGTATGAGTCGTCCTTGCGGCACATGGAGGGTGCGTAGTCGGCAAAGGTAGCCAGAAGCTCGAGGGCGTTCTGGCGGCAGCTGTTCTCGAGCTCCTTGTCCTGAACAACGGAAATGCAGAAGACAACAACGCTGTGGAACATGGGCTTGAACATCTTGGGAGAGCGCTCAGCCAGCTCGATCAAGGAGAGGAGAGCCTTGGACAGGTCATCAGAATCCTGGCTATCTTTGATGGGAGGTAGAATGTTGAGGATATCTGGGATGAGGCCGAAGAACTTGGTCTGAGCCTTGCGTCCAAGACCAGAGAAGAAGGAGGCGAAGGCATCAACGGCAGCCAAGCGGACCTAGTAAGATCGGATGTTATGTTAGCAATATGCTGCTTAATCGTGGTAAAAGGCGAGGCTCTTCGACATACAGAGGTAGCCTCATCCTTGAAGCCCTTGGTGAAGACACTAGAGATGGCCTCCTCATGCTGCTTCTCGATCACGGCGGGAGTGGCAGCGAAGACACGGAAAGCGGTCTCACGCTTCTCAGCCTCGGGGGCCATGGACAGCTGGAAGAGAGCGTTCAGCAGCTCGGGCCAGGTATCATCTGAGCCAATGAGTCAGTACGGATTTCTTTGATATCGGACTGGTATCTCGTCGATGTACTACTCAGACATACCGTTATCGACATATTGGCGGGCGATCTCAGCAACGGCATCGCTGATCTTGTTGCGCACAGGACGCTCAGGTTCGCGGGAGAGGGCTTCCAGGACCTTGTTGCGCACAGCAGCGGCCTGCTCGGTCGGCAGAGAGTAGAACATGTCCACGGTCTCGCCATCGGCATTCTTGCGGGTCTTGGAGGCGATACGGCGGAAGATGACGGCGCCAAATGAACGGGTCTATCCAAGAGAGTTAGAGGCAGATCCCAGCAAACCAAATCAGATTGGTTCGACATCGATATCTTCGCTTACCGTCACATCGGGAGACAGGTTGACCTGCTCAGCCAGTCCCATCAACAGGATATCCGGTCGTGTCGCCGTCCAGTTGCTCTGAAGATGCTCCTCGGCCTGAGAGCGTACAGCGTTGTCAGGCGACTGCAGGGCCTGCAAAAGCTGGCCAAGCTCGCTGGCAACTTCGGCGGGAAGAACCGACATTGTAGGTAGGACTGTATATTTTCGTTATATAGTTATATATAGGCGATGAGGAGTCGCAGAGAGCGGTATATATCGAGGCCTTAGGGGTGGTCCAGAGACTTCAGGGAGGAGACTCTCAAAGAACAACGATCAGCCCGAGAGGAGAAATAAAAAGAATAAAGACTTGATAATTAATGAGAAGAGTTCGTTTTCTCTTCGAGCCAGGCTTCGTACGGAGCAGAAGCAACTGCAAAGGCGAAACAAAGACGAGGTTGAACAGCCACAGCAGACACTAGTCAGAGAGCAAAAAAAGATGAGAAGGCTTCCGCACGCCGAGGAACGGATTTTGCTTACTTTTTTTTTCTTCTTTTTCTGTATATTAGGGAGGTTGTGTAGTACGAGAGGAGGCAGGAGGAAGCTTAGTTCAAGTGGTGATTTGAATGTGCAATTTAAGGTGGGTTGA
>RHDR01000555.1:0-20955 GCA_009806295.1 Davidsoniella neocaledoniae
GTAATATCAGTGAAAAGCGGGTGAAGAGGAAAAAAAGAAGAAGAAAAAAAGGAGGGAGAAAGAAAATTGAAAACTTCGGGGGCGGGAGCCTGATTTTATACCTCGATTTTGGGGACTCAGTGGCACCGATCACTCTCTTGATATCAAGAGAGAAAGAAAGAAGGAACGCGAGACGTGCCGTTTGTCAAGTGGATATAAGCTAAACTGTACGAAAGGATACTGCTCAGTATATATTCGATTTATGTGGGCGTTCTTGATATTATACATGGGAATCCACATTTGGATATTTATGAAAGGAAGCTACGCGAAAGCTTGATATACCGGTGAAGTACCTGGCAACAAGAATCTGTTAGAGAATGGTGGTGATTAAGATACGTTAATGCTACATGAGTGACTTTAGCGGTACCAATGAGGTACTTCTGAGGTTTCTAAATCCAGTTGTTTCTAGTATGTGAAGATAGCAAGAGCACAATATGACCCTTCAAAACATAAACAAACTTTGACGATAAACAAGAGATCGTGTTTGTCAACATGAAGGGAGTGTGGGTGAAGAGATGACAAATATGCAAAGAAAAATGCTAAAGGGTGTTATATGCAATCATGGACTTGCCGTATGAACAGTTATATAAATTGTGTGCGAGTCAAAATGCGTTAAGAACCACTAGAAACACCGGCTAAATTCGCGCCAAGGACTTGACATGGAGTCTGATAATTTTTGAGAACTTGCCCAGCAACCAGAAATATGAATTTGAGGTATTCGAACAAGAAATTAATTATCATGAGATCTTCGATATTGGTGTTGGCCACTATCTGTGAGGTTGTCTCGTTGTTGTTGTTATTGATATGAGGTTGGCCTATTTGATGTTGCACAATGCAGGGAAGGCACTCAAAAAGGGAAGGCATAGGCAACATCAACATAAATATGGGGAACTCGAAAAGAATAACAACAGGTAGGCAATAATATAAATATAAAACATAAACAACGGAAATAAGAAATATCCATAATGAATTTGGTAACTATAGGTATCGTACCTTCTTAATGAAAATTTGTCGTAAATATGAAAAAAGTGGGATATCAACAAAGAAACAAAGAGATCGGTGTATTCGCTGGATGGTGAGAAAATTGAGTTGGGTATTGGTATATAATAGAATGGACGGGGATGGGTGATAGTTTGGTGTAGGACAAGGGAGGTTGAGGAGATGACAGAAGAGTTAAAGTATAGACTCAAAGCAAATAAGATAGTATTGCGTAGTACTACATGTGTTTATGATAATGATATGAATAAGGATCGATAGAATATAAGATGGCCAGCAGAATGCGTTATGTTTCGATCCATTTTGTAGGGGATGGAACCAAGCTTTATATTCGTTGCGCGGGCGTCTAAGACTCCTGAAATACGAGCATGATGTACAGGATAGCCGAAGCTATCATACCCCGTACTCCACTAGGATACGCTGCCAAGGAATGTCACTCATTGTTTCATCGTCACGAAGAGCACCAAGTCGATCACCACTTCTTCTTGATATACCAGCGTAGCCCACCCATCGACATCTCTCACCAACTCTCATACTTCCTTCGCTCTACATACATCTATCTACCCATTGCCCATTGTCCTAGTCCTAAACCAACCAATGATAAACCTGTTTCGTTCAGATAGTTATATATTTCCATTTTGAGCTGTTTGTCGATGGCTAGCCAATGAACGTTCTCTCAAGTTACTGATTGGGTGCTCACTGACCCAGAAACTGTTTCATTTCTATTTACTTCTACGGACATCCTCTTGTCCTTCTCGTATTCATTATCAGGTTACTGATCGTGCAAAATGGTGAAAATCTTGTATTCTTGATATCAAGTTCTTGCCGTGTTAGGCATAAGATCGTAGCTTCTCTTTAGAGTGGTACATGCAATATTTTTAGTGGACTTTACTGTAGCACAATAGGAAGGTGCTATGAATGTAGAAAGTGACTCCTTCTAAAAAGCCCTTTTGTGTGCTGTATCTGTGCCATATTATAACCCTGTGTATTGTTAACCCTAACGTATTGGTAAATATCATGATATTAATTTTCAAACTATGAAAAGCTGTATCACGTAGAAGAGCAAAATAGTCAAGCTTAAGTGAATATTAAAGTAAATTGAAAGGATAAAATCTATGTCAACATAGAGATGAACAACTACAGTAAATGTTGTAGATAGAGAGTATTGTGTGGTATTCTACAAGCCTAAAACCTTTTAATAAATGAAAACAACACATGACTAGTAGTGATGATTAACGTGATTAAAAACAATAAGAAATGGTATTTGTACCAGGTAGAATGGTAGTATACAATGGAAACAAGAAAGATCGTTTATGACCAGACATCCTCCTGTGGTACTTGTTAGAAAAAATGTTTCAAAAGCAAAATGGGATGAGAAATTGGACATACCTGGTACTGAGTTGAGGAACGCATGCTCTTGACGATAGCCTCGGCCTTAGCCTCGGTAATATTGCGCTTCTCAGTGATGATCTGAACAAGAACGGCGTGAACCTCACGAGCCATGTTAGCGGCATCACCACAGACATAGACGTTGGCTTTCTTGAGCAGAAGTTCGTTGATTTCATCGGCACGCTCCTTGAGGCGATGCTGAACGTAGACCTTTTCAGCGCCTTCACGAGAGAAAGCGGTGACGAGCTCAAACTTATCGCCCATGGCCTCCTTGTATTCCTGTATTTCGGGTTAGCGATCGCCAATAATAGGATATGAAGTACTAGATTTATGATGATGATACATACATTCCATTCCTTTTCGTATAGAAAATCCTCAGTGCGGTTGCGGCAGCCAAAGAACAGAACAGTACGACCAACATCCTCGCCATTCTTAGCCTGGTGGGCACGTTCTTGGATGAAGGCACGCATAGGGGCAACACCGGTACCGGACCGATGCAGATGATGGGCTTAGTAGGATCGGATGGCATCTTGAAGTTAGAGTGACGGACGTGGACGGGAACGCGAGCACCAGAGTATTTTCCGCGGGGACCATCGATCTGGTAAGTGGCACCGAAGGCACCCGATTCCTTAGTATCGTTCTTCTTATCGGCGAGGGCAAGCAGGTAGTTGGTAGTGACGCCACGGAAATCATCACCTTCGGAACGGCCAGAAACAGAGAAGGACTCAACGACAGCGGTGATAGAAATGCTCTTGGGCTGGACCTGAGATGATGACGAGATAGAGTAATAACGGGGTTGCAGCTTAGTCAGGCCTTCGATGAAAGCGGAGAAGGGAATGTTAGTCCACTTCTCGCCGCCGGACACGTTAGACAAAAGACGGGCAATGTTGTAGTACTGAGACTGAGTCTTCTCGTGGAAGTAATCCTGTCGTTACCGAGCTTGACCATCTCGGCCTTGGCTTCAGGAGTAGGGGCGAAAGCAGCGAGAGTAGCAACAAACTGGCGAGAAACAGGGGCACAAATCTCCATGTGGTAGCGGGCAATGGCATCGTAGGTAGTGGGAGTCGGGAAAGGTACTTTGGAGGTAGGCTCGAGAGGCTTCACATCGATGACATCCTCGCGCTTGTCAGACAGGTCAATAACATCCAGGAAGCGATCGACTTCGGAGCCTGCGTTGGTGGGCCAAATGGCGATGTGGTCACCGGTTTCATAGTGGAGGGTCGAGTCGCTGATGTCAACTTCAATGTGAAGGCAGTGGCGGTCATTGGAAGAAAACAGTTCGCGGGTTTCGGACAGAGGAGCAATGTAGGGGTTGTGGGCAGTGAAGGGGCCCTTAGCAGTACCCTTCAGGTGAGGACCGTTGGGCTCGCCTAGGTAGACCTCGGCGTCTTCAGTAGTAATGCTATCACGAGTAGTGATGTTGAATACAGGTTCATAGACAGCCTCGCGTTCCTGAAGACTCATCTTCTCGGTCAAGGCCTTCCACATAGGCTCCTTCCAGGCAATGAAGTCCTCTTCCATAGTGCCAGCACCATCATCACCCTCGCCGGCATCACCAATGCGATGAGCTCCGAGGCTTTGCAGAAGCTTGTCAACGTGGCGTACCATGAAGTTGTAGTGCTCGTAGGTGTTGTTGCCCAGACCGAAAGTAACGTAGTTTAGGTTGTCTAGAGAGCTGCCATCGGAGAACTCGACGTTCTCATCCTTGATAAACTCGTGGAAGTCAACAGCGTTATCAGTAGGCTCGCCCTCGCCGTAGGTAGCTAGAACGAACATGACCACCTTATCACTAGGGATGGCGTCGAGGTTGTCGAAATCGTAGTCTTCAAGATCGGCGACCATGGCGTCTAAGCCGAAGCGACTCTTGCCTTCCTTCACCAGGCGCGAAGCATAGTCCTCGGCGGTACCAGTTTGTGAGCCATAGAACACGATGCAGTTCTTTCCAGATTCCTCGAGCTTCTCAACAATGTTGCGAGTCTTTCCGGACTTAGCGGAACTGAAGGCAGCATCGGAGTAAGCACTCTTAGGTTTGGCCCAGAGCGAGCCTTTGGTGAAATAGGCAACGGTTCCGAGCAAAATGGTCGCTAGGACCACCAGGTCCAAAACATCCAATTCAGCCATGGAGGAGGGGGGAGGCAAGAGAGTCAGTGATATATATAGGATCGATTCGGAGCGGTTGGTGGTGAATATATTCGCTTAGATAGAAGACAGAAGCCGGCTGTCGAGGGGGACAGACGAAGTCTTTATAGCGAGCGGATGGCCGACCGGTTAGGCTTTACGAGGCGGGAGGACAGATAAAAGTCGGAGCGGCAGGGAATCGGGCGAGACGAAGTATCGAGCAGTAGAAAGAGAGGGGCAGCGCAAATCACTGTACGAACAAGCGAGGCACTACTACTCTCTTTGATTTCCTGATTAGTCCAGCAGGCACAAAGGACGCAATCCGCCGTGATGGGGCGGTACTTTGGCTAGCGGAAGCAGATAGGACGATCTACGAAGAAAAACAATCGGTGGCTTTCTATAGTCTCAAAGATGGGCGAGTCAGTACTTCACACATTACAGATTAGCACAGCATAGACAATCCGTTCATAACTGCGGCGTAAAGGACGGCCTGTCATTATGCCAAGCAACAAGAACTCTAGGTCCAGACGATGTTGGCCAACATGACAGTAGGAGAGGGTCCCGCACAGATGAATGACGCTACTAGGATCCAACGGGGAGCACTATAGGCGACGTTGAACGCCCTTCTGGGAGGGGCCTGGCTAATAAGAGTTTAGAGAGAAGAAATCCCTTACCTTTAGAAGGTTTCTAGGTTTCTAGGCGCAGCAGATAAAAAAACTGCAGAAACAGTTAGAGTGAGGGTGACGATCGGCTCACGATCAAGATCAGAGGACAGAAATCGCAATTAAAAAAAGACACGGGTTTTACGCCTTATCCGGACAATGGCTGAAAATGAAGTGGGTTTAATAAGAGCCTCGGGCTTCTTATTGGGGGTGATTTTTTACTAGGAACGAACACGCCTAAAGAGCCTCCATTAACAAAATACAAAAAAAAAGAGGACAGCAAATCATCTTTTATAGCTGAAAAGGTCGCATCTTTCGACTTTGAAATGCATGAAGCCCGACAAAAGACCCTGGATGCTGGATTCTTTAGCTGGGCGGGCTTTGGATAAAATCAGACAAAGTCCGGTCAGCTTCGTGGCATCATCTCTAGGCCAGAAAGTCCCCGGCTGAAGTTACTGTTCGCTACGCTGTAAGATTCCTGTACGTTCTGGTATTATGTATATGGATTAATCATTCTATACCGTGTCCTTAATCTAGCTCTTTAACGGCATTATGGTTCAACATGTACACCTGCATATGGTATGTCAAGGCATATCATGGATTGTATATGAAGAACTGGCAATACCAGTCGTCTCACTGTAGTGATGGCGGCTCTTCTCGGTAACTTTCTTCCAGGGTTCTGATTCCAATTCCAGGCCCCCAACAAAAAAAAACTAAACACTGTTTCATAAAACATCAATCGGGCCCAATGTCTCTCTATCAGGTTATTAATTAGTTCGATACATTTACTTCTCATATTCAGACATATTTTTCGGCAGTAGAGATAAAAGTATCCGCGGTAAGATAAATCCGCTATGCGGTATATCGGGTTTCTTAAAGAAAGTGCCAACGGCAAATAGATTGCCGGTTAATAGCTTCGGACTCCGATAACTTTCTAAGAAGACCCATCTTCAGGCAAATGTGATAACTTTAACCTGTCATTGACAGCATATTTGCCGGCCGCTCTTATCAATCTGAACGTACGAGTAGTCACGTGATATTACGATTGAGTGTAATGTGGGTTAGTTATTAGGGTTTCTCGGCTATAGACAGTAACATATGTAGGAAGGACGATGTAATGAGAATCGGATGGGGTCACACATCCAAGTTTAAGAATGAGTCTTATCATTCCCTCTAGACTCTCATACTTCGTTTAAGTTATTGTATATTTCTTAGGGTACATGTCTCAGATTGGTGGAGTCAAATAACCTCTTCTCGAATGTTGGACCTAGATTGATTATCATCGTCATGCACATCAGCTTGGTGATAGTCATCATTTTATACATCGTATTCATAACAATGTATGACTGCATACTTCTCGCTCGGATAAATCAGTAAATTAAGTGCCATTAGCCGTGATACCATTTATACAGCCAATCGGTAAAATACCTTCATTATACACATTACGATATATCAGTGTGTTATTACGACACCGGGATAGCTAGGAAATACTTCCTCTAGCAAAAGGCTTGATCTATCAAACGAACTACAAAGTCGAAATATCATCTTTTTCTAAGGCACCGCAAAATCCGTGCTCAATAACCAATGCGTATACAATTATAATTATCCTGCTGCATATTATGACCAAATGAGCAAGATGCGTATGTACAAGACGAAGGATGATTAAAGTCTAAAAGCACATGGCATGACAACTGCAACATAACTTGTCGCATAGTCTATATGTAAGTCAGTATGTTTCAGGCCTAAGAAATTTCCGAGTTTGGTATTTTGATAAAGTACTAATAGAAGATGCTTGAGCTGGATACTTTTGTATACATAATACGGCCCTAGGTGCTGAGTTGATGTTGGTATAAAGGTACCGTGAAGTACGGATGATTTTGTTTGAAAACCCTGATTCACAATGTACAGTTAGTATCAGTTGTAAGATACATAGTTGTATGCTGATATACATAGAACTAGCTAGGCTCACATGGCGGGTGTCTCGAGAAGACTGATGAGCGGAATAACGCTGGGGGTCAATGGAGTGTAGTACAGAAATGCACTAGATATAAGTAGAACATATATATCGTATATCATATAGTGTGCGAGAAGTAAATGCAAACTTGTCGTAAATATCACATCGATTATAACATCCAAGCTAAGTTTACGAGAGACATGCTCCTAGTGAGTCAATAGGAGATATTACTATCCGAGGACACTACAAGCAACTGATTGGAGGCTTTTTCAGACTGATTTGGTTGAGATTATTGGAACAATAGTCATAGCTTTACAAACACAGACACAATAGAGTAGCAGCAAAGCTGGCGATCAGACTATCATGATCAATTGAAGCCCGCAAAATGGCCGGCCCTTGTTCAACTATTAAGTAGATATTGGTGGGTTTGGTGGGGCTAAAATTTTGAGATTGTTTGGTATCTGCGTATTGCACGCATAGGCCAGAAACAGGACAGGCATAGTATGCCTATACAACTATTCTGTATGTAACTGCAGCGCAAGGGCAGCAGAATGCTAGGCTGGGATTGCAGCTGGCCGGAACTGTGGTATTGACAGCAAACCGGACTTGGTGATGGGATAACAACAAAGGAAACATTCTTGTCGTTGCTGGCCCCTCTTTTTCCACCCAGCCTCTGCCGATTACTATTGGCGCTAACGGGTGCCTTTCAGTATAGCAGAATTTCGCAAACTGCCACTTTTTACTCAGTTAGTTAGCGAGCTTCCGCGGACTAGGCCTGTTTGCTGTTATTCATCAGAACAGAACGACAACCAGGATTTACAAGCTGAGCTGAAGCTTACTGTTAGCTAGCATAGAGCGTTGCGAACAAGTCGATTCTAAGCAGATGCAACAGCTCGAATATTCCTGTGGAGCAAAAGCGTTAAAGCCAGCCTCTTTATCCCGCCAGCGTAAGTTTGCCTAGCATCCAAAGTGCTACAAACGCCATTGTTTTTTTTTGCCTGCTCGTTCGTTCCGTGCAGAACGAGCGTTTGGTTGTATGTTTTTCTTGCTCCATTCGCTTCTAGATTTTATCCTTTATAGAAGCTTGATTCCATTCCGTTGTTATCTGGGCACTCTGTTGTGCTCCCTTTTTATTATTTTATTTTCTTCTGATTGTTTATCTCTTCGGGTTCCTGCACACTCACCGCTCTTATACCTTCTTTGACAGAAAGCCATCTAGTATTTTTTTTTTGTAGGGTCTACGATACACTGAACCGCCACTTTGGAACGTTTCAAACAAACAAAGCCTACAATCGCGATATACGCCGCTGACCTTTTGATTCACCATCGCCTGCCACAAAGCGATCGACCAGCTAATCCCGCACAACAGGTTGCAAGTCAGTTTGTATTATTCTGGCCACCAAACAGAGGCCCAACCTGCTCGCTTCGGATCCCGGATTCCGCCCAGCCCATTCCCGTCCGCTGGCATCATTGGGACGCTCTGCTTTTGCTTCTGCTAGGAGTGTGCTGCCTACGATTCTTAGCCAGCTGGTATTAGATGATGGGCTTTGGCTGGCCTAATCAGACATGGGTGAGTGCATCATGCATTTTGTGGTCTGTCACAGCAGAAAAACAAAACAGAAAAAACCAAACCAAAAACCCGATATGCAGGCCGTCTATATGTAGACTAGTAGTAGGAAGCCAAACAAAAGTGTGCCTGTGACGGTTATGGTGGTGAACACTATAGTACAACCCATCAGCACTTGTATCTGGCTACTGGAATATCGATTATAGTGGAATATGGTTCTGGGTGATTTAATGCAGGCTGGCGTTGTTGTTTACAGGCCGTACTTCAGGCATTTGACATGCATAACAACACCGCCTCTGACATGATTAATTCCAGCGGCCCAACTAACTAACCGCATTGCCAAACACTAACGCTGATACCTGCACCCAGCATGATCAATCAGTATCACGTACACTAACGTTTCTCCTTCGCTTCAGCCCCGTCACAGACACCGCCAGACTTCTTGTCCAATCCCGTCACATTCTCGCCGCGCGCGGTGACGAGACTTGTCGAAGAAGACGAAGAGGGCCAAGAAAACGAATGGAGCAGCCATACGCTCCGTCCTGACCAGCTATCACCTCTGAACCTCGAACTCGCATTCTCAGGCCCCCACCACAGCTCGGATTCTGCTCCAGAAGCCCTCCACAGCGCTGGCTCCAAGCCTGCACTCGCTGCCGCCGCTGTTGTCACTGCTGCTGCGTCCTCTAATGCTACTATAACGTCACCGTCCTACACATCTCAACTGCCACCGCAGACTCTCTCCCCTTCTTTGCCATCCTCTGGCTTTTCTGCATACAAATCCCAGTCCCAGTCCCAGCAGTTCCAGCCGCAGGGCATAACTACTACCACTACCCTTGCTTCTTTTGCTACTACCAGCACCACCACCAATACTGCTACTATAGACCACTCCATAGCTTCTGGTAGTGCTGCTACTGTTACCACCACCACAGCTTATTCTCACCACAAGATCCAATCGCCGCCACCTCCTGGCTCTGCTTCTTCTGCCTCAAACCAACGAGCCACTTCCTCTGCCTCCCACTCTCGGCATTCTTCTCTCGACCATTCAAGCCCCCCAAAGTCGTCGCGATCTCCCAACCACAGCCAGGGCCGATCCATAGATCTTACGCTCACCAAGGGCAATAGCAACGGCTACGGGCACCATCGCCAGACATCAATTGTCCATGGAATTCAGCACTCGCGCAACGGAAGTTTCGCCAGCACGTCTTCCAGTCCTCTTAGCCCGCAGATGATTGCCGCGGCCGGCGCTGCGCTCATAGCTGATCGTATGGAGGCTGAATCTCGCCCTCCTACCGCACTGTCGGGCACCACCACCACCTCCTCGTCCAACACTGCTGTTGCCCACGGAACCTCCGGCACACCGGCCGATTCGTCTTCTCACGGACTTGCCCAAGGCCGCAAACTGGAGCGTAGGCTCAGTAGCAAGTCTCGCCGCGATCATGGCCACCATCACTCGGTTTCGTCGTCTCGCCATCACGGCCATCCGTCTCAGTCTAACCAGGATCCCATGAGCGAATACGCCCTTCACGTGCTTTACACAGCTGTAAGACACCATCTGACGTCAATAACATGGTGATTCAAGTTCCCCGTACAACCCTACTGACACAAACCAACCCGCAATTTTTTAGTTTACTGCCCAAGCCGAAGAAAAGCTCAACGCCTGCATTACCGGCCCAAACGACCCCGAACCCCACATTGATAGCATCTGCGGACGTGGTGTCGACCCAGCATTTGACCATGCCATAACCGCCCTCGGCCATGTGGCCGCGCATAAGCCAAAACCACTCATAGATTTTATGATGATCTGGCGCAAGAACAAGAGTGATGCTGCGAACGAAGCCCGTGCCTATGCCCAGAAACGTGGTCCCCCCCCTATGAACCACGCTTTACAGCGCCGGAATACCGAACCAGTCCAGCAAATGACTGCTGCGCTGACCGACCCACACCACCCAATACCGCCCAGATATGAGTTCGTTGCCCAGGCCGATCGCCGCGCAACCGTTTCCATCTACATCTTGTGTCGCGTGCTCCTCGAGATTGTGCGACAGAGCACTGTTGCCGCCATCACACCAGAAACAGAGGATAAGCTCGAGGGTATCATCTTTGTCCAACTGAAGAACTTCGACCCAGAACAACTATTAGCGTCGCCTCTTAGAATGTCTAATTGGAACATATTTGCTCTGTTGCTTGGTGAAATGAGTGGTATCAGCTTCAAGTCTGTCACCAACCGTTTCCTTGCCGATCTTGACCGCCTGATCAAGGAGAGTGCATCGAAGAACCTCAATGTTGTCGCCAACCGTGATATTGAAAACCGGATGGAGCTGGTGCTTTGGGGTATGAAGTATATCAAAATCAAGATGGAGACCCATGAGCAGTACGAGCAGTCTTGTGATTTCTTGATATCTCTGGGACGACTATTCAAGGATACACATGGCCATCGAGCCAAAACTGCATTCTGTCAAGTGTTTGACTTGCTATTGCGACCTATTGCTGCCAATGCCCACACAGCGGACTTTAACAACGCTAAGTGGCAGGAAGTGCTAGGTGGCTTTGGCCCACGATTAGCACAGATGATGCCAAAACCTCGTCATTGGTCGTCGGCATTCACACTGACGGCAACAATGCTGTGCGCATCGCCTATGGATACCTTTAATTCGCAATGGTCACAGTTAATCCTACCTCTGCAACCTAAGTTTAAGGACCGATACACCAAATCTATTGCTTTGCAAGTCATAGCGCGGTTGGTGTGGACATACCTCTACCGGGTCAATGAACCGTCAAATCATGCCATAAGAAAGATCGACGAGGTCATGAAGTTAGTTCTAGTGCCCACAAAGCGAAACATTGTAGCCTCAGACTCCTTGGTTACAGATCCATTGATTCTTCTGTTGCGGATCATCGGTTACAAGATGCCGGTTCACTGTTGCCAACAATATATCTTCCCTCTTATCAACACTGATCGTAAGGAAGTCAAAGTCGAGCATCTGGACCCCGACCGTATTGTAGTAGGCATCAGAGCCTTCCTTGCTATAATCTCGGATCTGGAAAAGGGTGAAGCTGGTGCTCCCGAGTTCCCACACTATTACCCACCACCAGCCGCTCTTGAAAAGATGCCGACATCACCAACATCCAGTTTCTCGGCACTTCGGAGCCCTGCTCAGTCTTCATATGCCCAACCTCCACCACCGCCCAAACCAAGACCAGTGACTCTTTCAGAGCCCTTTGATATTCATTGTCTTGGTGATAAAATGAAGGATGTTTACACACATTTCTGTAGTATACTGGGCGAAGTGATTCTTCTTTGTGACAACGCATTTGGCGGTCAGGCCACCCTCGACGAAAAGTTCGGTAGTCCAGGTCCTAAGACACCAATGTCAGAGACATTTAATTTTTCGCGGCGTGATGACCATATGGCTGCTGGAGAACAAAGACAATCGTACTACGAGCTTTTGCATGTTGCGGTTCAGGCTCTTCCTCGTTGTTTGGCCACAAACATTTCACTATCGCGGCTTATTGGGCTGCTATGTACAGGAACTGCTCACGTCCAGTCCAGCATTGCTGAATCATCCGCTGTTTCATTGAAGGCTATTGCACGCCAGGCACACGCCCAACAAGTCACCATGGGATTTTCTCGTTTTATCTTTAATTTTGATGGACGATATTCGACCATGTCAGACGGCGGAATGCTCGGCCCTGGCCATATCGAAAGCACGCTGCGTCTCTATGTAGAGCTACTTCAAATCTGGATCGAAGAGATTCGTAGGAAGAGCAAAGAGGCTTCTGCTGACGCTAACGACCCGTTAAGCCCAAGCCCACCAGAACTCCGCGCTATCAAGCTAGACCTGTCTAGTGTTTGGGCTGAGGTTGATACTGTGGAGTCTCATGGCCTGTTTTTCCTATCGTCACAGTCGCGTAGGGTGCGCCACTTTGCCATCACGGTTCTCAAGCTCATCACAGAGTTCGATGCTGCCCTAGGAAAAGACAGAGTACAGGAACAGGACACACGCCTCATTAATATCCTGCAGAACCACTCAGAAGAGATTCTGCAACTAGATCACGACTCTCTTACTGTGTTAGAGCGTAGTCGAATTCAGCGAGGGAAACAGAGCGGTGACAGCTCTGGTGCGCTCATCGAACTGTGTACTAGCGATACGCACTATGATCAGGCGCTCTGGGTCAAGGTCTTCCCCAATTTCATTCGTGTGGCATATGACAAATGCCCATTTACGGTAGCCATTGGCCGTGACTTCATCTGCAACCGCATAGTCCAGATATATCCCGTCATTGTCGAAATGTCCGAGCCAACACGTGTTCCTCACTCTGGAGCAGATCCTACAAGCTCCCGCCAAAACACTTCACGAACTCCACAAGGCGCCAATGATGCAATGATCGAACAATGGAAGTTGTTCTTGATATTTGCATGCACATCTATGGCTGATACCGAGAGCTCGCCATCAAGTGCATCACTGCCCATTCATCAACATACACGAAAGGGCTCTGCTTCTAAATCTAGCTCACATGAAAAGCAGTTCACTGCCCGCAACTTCCTCAAACTCCTCTTACCTCTCCTCAGTGCATCGTCCGAGAAGATCCGTGAGTCGGTGGTGCTTTCTATTGGCACTATAAACATCAACCTCTACCATTGCCTCTTGGAGGTTCTCGAGTATTCAGTTACTCGCTGTAGTGAAGATGCCCGTGCTCGTATGCAACAACGCATAAATAGCAATAACCGTAACGTTCGTGTAGACACATTGCGGACGTCAGTAACTCATGTGTATCGACTTACAGCTCATTTCCTTCGCAACACCGACATTTACAACGACGAGAAAATCATGAACAATCTTGTTACTTATACCAAAGATCTCAAGTTGTTCCTCATGAATATTGAAGTACAGCGTGATTGGGAATACCAACCCCTACGCCAACACTACTGCGGTCTTATGGAGGAACTATTTGAAGGTATCAATCGTACTGCCGACCCGTCACGCTGGATGACTTTCGAAGCACGTAAGTCTGCATTCTTGTTGATGGAGGATTGGTGTGGCTTTTCGCCGAATCAACCACAGATCAAGCTTCGCGAGGATGATATGCGCCAGTCTATCATCAGCAAGAAGAGCGTGGGTGAGCGTGGTAACGCCACGTCAGCAATGGAGATCGAAAAGCGCAACTTGCGTACAGCAGCACTGAATGCTATGGCAGCGCTCTGTGCAGGACCGATCAGCATCACAATGGAGAGCGGCAATGTGCTTCAGTTCGATCCTCGGCGACTTGTTGCGTGGATTGAGTCGGTATTCAACTCCGGTAGTGACCGCATGAATGTCATTGGACGGCGTGCCCTACAGAACCTCATCTTGCATAACGCTGAGTTCCCGTCACTTCTTGAGCATTGCATATCACGGTGCTACCTTATCGACAACATCAAAGTGTTGGAGAGCTACATCACAGTCGTCACACAGGTGCTTTTGGACAATCCCGAATATCCTGCCATGCGGTCCAAAGTATTGCTTCTGTGTCTTTACACGCTTGGACATGACCAAGTGGCTATCCGTACACGTTCAGCATGGCTTCTGGAGGCACTGGATGCTCGACAACCTGAGCGTAGTTCCGATATCGCCGAGTTTGATATCAGTATTCTCGACGAGACACAGACTGTGTACAAGCAGGCACAGACGGAGATATCAAGACGGCTGGCCCAGCAATATACAGACATTGCTTTCCACATGTTCTCGGAATTTGCGTTGTTCTTTAAGGACGTCCTGCCGTCAGCTCAGCGTAATCTAGTCAGTGTGGTTCTGCCCTGGCTGAAATGCGTCGAGCTTCATGACGATGCCAACGGTGGTCCTAGCGCACAAGCCTATATGCTGTTGACAAATCTGTTGGAGATCACTATCAAAGCTGACGATTCGTTGCAAACTGAAGCTAAGGCCTTGTGGCTGGCTTTGGTGACCGGTGAACACGCTGCGAATGTTCGAGTTGTGTTGGACTTTGTCATGGCATTGTGCTTGGAACGCGGCGAGCAGAACTTTGTTCAGTACGCTAAGCAGATTGTGGCTTTCTTGGCATCTCCGGAGTCGGCCACGGGTGTCGACGTGGTACAGTTCCTCTTAGTACAAATCCAGCCCAAGGCAATGGTGCCCGGCGAGAAGAAGGGCGCATCACCTCCACCACCCGATGTGACGCTATTCCCATATTGTGCGGATTTGTCTGAGTTACTACCTATCGGCACGAAGCAGGCCGGATTCTCCCTTGGCCAACTCTCTCTGATCCTGTTGGTTGACCTCATAGTTTCGGATGTCGAAGTAGCCGTTGAGCACATCCCGGTTTTGCTACAGGTGGTCACTGTGCTTTGGGACCATTACACGCTTGTTGTTCAAGAACAAGCCCGCGCGATGCTGGTTCATATGATGCATACACTTGTCATATGCCGATATGATTCTAAAGTGCTGGGTGATGAGCGGTCAACTATGGCGTCTCTGATCAAGCGGGTTCGAAGCCATGATCCATCAGTTGTCTGGGCATACGAAGACAACAACGGTAACGGCCGCAATGGCAACCACAATGTGCCGTCTAGCATGGAGTACCTGACGACTGAAGTCGTACGTGTCTTTGATCTGGCATATCCCGGCGTTAAAGAAGCCTGGGGTCGTCTTTCATTGACATGGGCAACTTCATGTCCGGTGCGACACCTGGCCTGTCGTTCATTCCAGATCTTCCGCTGTATATTTACGTCTTTGGATCAGCTAATGTTAGCGGATATGCTAGCTCGACTGTCTAACACAGCAGCCGACGAGGACGCCGAGATCCAGACGTTCGCAATGGAGATTCTCACGACCCTGACAACACTGGTAACCAAACTGGACGCAGACAAGTTGCTGGCGTTGCCACAGCTGTTCTGGGCCATGTGTGCCTGTCTCGAGTCTATCAATGAACAGGAGTTCCTCGAAGCTGTTGCTATCCTCGACCAATTCCTAGCCAAGGTCGACTTTGGCTCGCCAGCAATCCAGAACATACTGATGGAAGGTCAGCCAAGCCGCTGGGACGGCCACTTCGAAGGCTTGCAGCCACTAGTTTACAAGGGCTTGCGATCGGCGAATTGTTACGAACAAAGCCTGCAGACAATCCAGACACTGGCGCAACTTCCTAGTAACGTCTTGACTGGCAATGATAACCGGCTATTCCACGCTATTCTCGCCAACTTCCCGCGCTTCCTGCATGATATGGAACAGCGACCCGACGAACGCGACCCAAGCGTCATCGAAACGGCGATTGTGCTTATCAAGATAGCAGACAATGATGGCCACATCAGTATCAGTGCAGCCCTCAATGCGTACGTTGCTGGAAGCTTCCCGTCTAGTGCCAAGTTCCTGGATCAGCTGTATTCGAGCCTCAAAGACTCGTTCGTGCCGCCGCTTGAGTTCGACATGATCGTCATGCTGATGGGATTCTTGACCAACTCGATTCCTTGGGTCAGGCTCAAGACAGTCGATATGCTGTGTGTTGTTCTGCAGGACATAGATCTCCGCAAGCCAGAACTCGCTGGTCACGGGTCGGATCTTGTGCAGCCAGTTCTACGCTTGTTGCAGACCGAGTACTGTGTAGATGCCCTGCGGGTGATAGATAATACTCTGCATATGTATAGTAGTCCTTTTGACAAGCAGCATTTGCGTATGAGCATGACCCGCGGAAATCACAAGGAGTTCCAGCGTGTGCAGTCCCTTTTCGGCATCCCAGATTCCAGTGGCTGGGCCATTCCCGTGCCGGCTCGCAAAGCAGAGACCACTCGGTCAAACATCCACGCAGCCTTCTATATGTGCCTCAACAATCCCGATGGCGCAAGCACTGCTACACCGCCAGCCACTAACGATGTCGAGTTCCATACTGACGACTTTGCCTATGGCTTCTTCTCGCCTCCGCCTGACCGCACCGAGACCATGATGTCTGACGACCCCAACGGCACCAATGGTAGCATGATGGGCGATCTAGTCACCAAGCTAGACAGTCTTGATGACTTTTTCGGTGGCTTGGACCAGGCACCGCCCAGCGAGGGCCGCTCATCACGCACTGTCACTGAGTTCTCGCCAGAAGTTTTCGAGTCTGGGGCGCAGTTATACGAAGAACAGGTACTGCCCATGTTACACGAGGCCTCGACGACTACTTCTTCGCTGCAGAACGGCTTCACAGATCGCCAGCAAATGCCGCCTAATAATCGGATGAACCCTGGTGCTTTTGCTGTGCGGCCAGGAACAGCAGCCGGCGTAGTCAACACACTCGGTAATACTAACGGCCCTAATCTTGGTGTTGGAGGCCACATCTCAGCTCACGCACGATCGATCACTTCGCCCTCAGCAGCTACTGGAGGACATCACCCTACGCTGTTTAAGCCAATGCATATTCACGACTTCACGTCCGATGAGGAAGACCACGGCTTCTCAGATGTCGATGACGAGCGACCTTATGCCAGCCCAGGTGCTTCGGTATCACCCGGTACCATCCAGCGGCCAGTAGAGAATGCCTTTGGGCTAGACTACATGGCTAGGTCACCACCGTTCTCACCGCCAACATCATCTCCAACCTCACATCCACAACAGCACGGCAGTAGTGTAACTTCTCCCCAACAGCAGCAGCACCAAGCAAATGGCGGCCTCATGATCAACCCTCATTATCCGCACGGTGGCCGCCCAGCGTTGCGTCGTGTCAACCCTAAGAACATGAGTCGTGACATCAATGACCGCCGCGAGACCTTCCACAGTCCACCACCTGTTGTCATGCATACGCCCAAGATGTCGTCATCCATCAACATGTTCCCGCCCAAGAGCGCTGGAAGCGGGCCGACTGGGGGAGGAAGCAGTATCCAAAGCTCACCTGGATTAGGCCCAATATCATCGAACGGTCCCGGCCACACACATTCATTATCAGCCCATTCGCAAGTTCACTACTCGCAATTACAACAAATGCAAAGCCCGCCGTTGCCGCCTCTACCACCACCTCTGGTAGCTCATCAGCACCAAGTTCCTAAGAATTCAGGATCTGGTAACGGTCTTGGCAAGGGAGACATGGTCTAGAAACCCATTTCGCTTTGACACTCTTTCATCTTCCTAGAACTATCATCATACTTTATCCTCTTCTTTTTTTTTCGAAATTATCCTTGTTTCATGATTTTCTTGCCTATATCTTACTCTAGACACCATCGCGGTAGCCATATTGTTTCTTTCACAACAGACCAAATCCTCCATTTCTATATTTCGCTGTATTGCCATCCACATATTCTCTTCTTTTTCGTCTCTATACAGGAGCATCTATGCTCTGTTTCATGCTTTCTTTTGGGTTTGGCGAAGTAGATGATTTGTGTACGTACTTTTACACCTTTACTACTGGTTATCTATCATGCTCATGATGTAATGTTGTCTTTCACTGTTCAGCCAAAAAAACTGTCTGTTTTATATCGTTTTATCTGATTGTTAATCTTATCTACTTTGAATCTTCTGTCCTATTCTGCCTTTTTGAAATAGACTAATACATTTTAAATATCTCTTCTCCCATTTCTTGAATAACATACATTGTACACTTTGGCATTTCTATTCACAGATGGTATGCGATCATGAATTTGCTTACCTGTGACTACATATTGAGGCATGAAGATTAGCATGAATCAAGGAAAAATGATAATGGCTTAGTTGAATGTTATAAGTGAGACCAACCCTAGTGAATAAGAATGTATGTACACGATCCGGTATAGAGGGGAAACAACAGTGTCGATTTTATGTAATAGCTACTAGAATACCAAGTGGCCAAATAAGTTCTGTAAATATATATAAGGTATAGTGAGCAAATTAGAAAGGCCAAGTCAGATGGACACGAACAGAACAAGGTGAGAATAAGAAAACAACAGTCTAATAACGATGGCGAGTCGAGTAATCTAGACAAGGAAAGAAAAGGGTTAGATATATGATACATTCCAGATAGAATATGTTGAATGGATATGAGATACTCACCTTTAGGACTGATGACCAGACCACGACCCTTCTTGGCGCCCCGATACACAGTCTCGATGATATCGATGAGTTCCTGTTTGTCCTCGAGTACCCAGTTGAGTTTATTATTGTTACCCGTTCCAAAATCGCATAGCATATGTTTGTTTCTGAAGAAGACTATAACCAAAAAAGAGATATAACATTAGTATCCCAAACTTTCGAACAACCACACTTATTATAACTTGTTGCGACTTACACATGATGGTGCATGGATCGTACAATTCGTACATCTGGTTAAAGTCCGGCACTTGTGTGATATCGCATACGTAAATGACGGCAAAGTTGCGCACTTTGTCAGCGATTTTGTAGAGCATCTCGTCCTGGCGCATACAATCCGAGTCCCAATCGTGGCCAAAGCGAATCACGACGAGGCGCTCTTCTTCACTGAGGATGGCCTGGTCGACATGCCAGGCTGTGTTAAGATGAGGAATCACGACGGAACCCATGGTTGGATGAAGACGATAATAGTGGTCGGTGGTGTATGGGTGCAAAAGAGTATCAATTATTCAAGCTAGTAGGTATAGCAAATATGCATATGTAGATGGGAAGTTAATGGTCTATCTGTAGGTGTTTCTGACGAGCAGGGATGGGGACGGAAATGCTGAAGTTTGTCGCAATTATTTTAGTAGCAGTAGGATTTAAATGGAGGGGCAAAAAAAGATATCAAAAAGAAATGATGACGATGAGCCAGCAAAAGAATGATAATAAAGCTTGTGCTTCTATTCTCTATGCGACAAGGCTGGGCAAAACGAAGCTGGAGCTTCTTTTTTAGGCTGGGATTTTTCTCAAGACCAAGGCTAGCTAATTAAGCGATGAGAATGAATAAGCTGCCCAAACGGGGAAAAGCCGAAGATTACACGGCGCTTTTTTCCTTTAATCTTTTTTTGCCTTTTTTTCTGGGTTTCGTTTGATGCACGTACCCCCCTGGTCAAACTCTCTTTATGAAAAAAAAAGTGAACACAGTAAACCACTTAGTTTTGTAGCTATTTTTGATTATTTGGCAGGCTTGTAGGGCAACCTTTTTACCGTGTTGACTAAATAAGAAACAAAATCTCAGTGTTACAGTGGACTTTGGATTCATTTTTTAGTGCCTTGTTTAGTGCTTGTTTGACGTCTGTCCACATCAAAGACACAATAGCCTAGCAATTCATACATACATAGTTGTCTACTTTTACTAATAGACAGAGACAGACACAGACTCCCTTTGACGACGAATTGCTCTTGTTTTTATTCGTATCTAGAGAGTTCGACAACTCAAACCACTTTTCCTCTTTTCTTTTCTTTTCCTCTTTCTTCTTCTTATAATTCTTGCGCCTTTTCTCTTTTGTTTATTTTTCTCTTTTTTCAAACCACTTGTTTTTCTATTCTAGATTCAAGCAGTCGGCGCTCATTCTTTTAGGCCATCCAGTACTAAGGACTAGTACTACCAACCAGACTGACGTTAAAAAAGCAATACAATAAAAGCTACTGACTGGCTATTCACTTAGGTGTCTCCATTTCTTTCCCTGGCTTTCCAAATCAAAACCTCCACCACTCCTCCGCCTCTTTTGTTTTCTTCTTCTTCTTTTCTCCAGATCAAGATCACATTCGACGCTTAGGTGGTCTCTCGACAACCTATTTCCTTCCTCCCACCGTGCCAGATCGTGTTTCTAGACCGTGCTTCTAGAGAATCTCGACAGCTATGAGTGACGAATCTGCTGTACATCCGGCTGCCGATGCCGGCTCTGCTCCGGTTCCCGTTTCAGAAGCTGCCGCTGCTGCTGATGCCGGCGCTGCTGCTGCTCCAGGAGCGTCTATCCAGCCTCCTACCGACATTCCTCCCGGTATGCCTAGACCAGGACAGTCCCCAACTCCCGAACAACTCGCTATAATGCAGCGCCATCTGGCCGCTGAGGCCGAGAAGCATGGCATGTCTGTGCCTGACTTTGTTGCGCAGTTGAAACGCCAGGCTGCTGAGCAGAACATGCGCCGTTTGGCTGCTTTCCAGCAGCAACAGGCCGGTGGAGGTGCTCCCGGTGGTCCTGGTGCTCCGCCGCCTGGCGCTATGCCTATGCGAGTCGCTGCTGGTCCCGACGGCAAGCCCATTCTGGGTCCCAATGGCCAGCCTATTCCCGTCATCCTGGGCCCTAACGGCCAAGCAATCCCACTGGCTCTTGGTCAAGATGGTAGACCCATCATGGGCCCCAATGGCCAGCCCATGGC
>RHDR01000556.1:0-20943 GCA_009806295.1 Davidsoniella neocaledoniae
ACATCGGCGCGGCGTATTGGCACCGCGGCAATGCAAACACCACATGCGCGAGCAGCCAGCCGAGCCTTGGATTTACGGCGTGCCGCAGTGTATACGCCGGCTAAGGGGCGGCGCAAGAGTATGCGCGATCAGCGTGAGACGCCTCGAGATATTCTACGCATGTTGAGTCGTACGCTGGCGCCGCAGAGTAATGCGGTGCAGGCGTCGTCGTCGTCACCGGGGAATACTACGGGAGATGAGGCTCAGATGGAGGTGGATGGAATGGATGTATCAAATGGCATGGAGTATGATGACGATGATAGTGATGGTGTGTTGAATCGGCCAGAATTCACGTTGCCGTTGGATGAGGGGGATGATGAAGACGACGATTTGGTGGCGCCGCGATCGATGCTTTTGGAGGACGACACGCTGGGCAACATCACGGCGCAGTCGATAGAGTATCCTCGACGAGCAACAAACGATTTAACGATAAACCGTACTTTAGGGCGCATGAGCATGGCGGGCATGCCGTTTGGCGATGTTGGTGTGCAGCCGCCACATCAACCTGGACTAGACAATGTTGCTATCGACTCTGGCTTTTTCCCGGATATAGACTTGAATGACCTCCGAGATCAGACTATGCAGGATCTCACTATGCAAAGGTATGTCCCATATCAATATTTGGCCATGGCCTATACAAGCTAACTAATGATGGCAGAATCGACAATACTACCCACCAAGATATAAGTAACGGGCTAGGAGATTTGACAAGCATGGTTGAACAAGATTCCATGCTGCCGCTTCGTGAACCGTCGTCAGATCCTCCAGAGCCGTTTGGTGACTTCACGGCATTTGACAACATCGAAGATATACCTCAAGAACCTACGCAACACGAAGTTTCAATGGCCAATGCCGATGCCAACATGAACGGTAATGCCGATAATGAGTTCCCACCACTAATGGACCTTGAATCCGAAGACGACGACCATGGTGAAATCGAAGACATACCGGACATCACACTTAACCCAGAGCTGCAAAGGAAGCGCAAAGAGGCGCGCAAAAAGGGTGTAAAGCTGTCAGCGTATGGTATCGAATATCCATCATTGCCACCGTCTACAATTAAGAAGATTGCTACTATGTTTGCGCAGAGGAGCGGTCTAGGCCAGTCCAAGATATCACCAGAAACACTGCAGCAGTTGAGTCTAGCAACAGATTGGTTTTTTGAACAGGCCGGCGCCGACTTAAAGGCATATGCGCAACATGCCAATCGTAAGACCATCGACGAGAGTGACGTGGCGTTATTGATGAAAAGGTATGTTCACTCACTGATGAAATCATAATTGCATTTGTATATCTGGAAAAGATGCTTAAGAAGAACGGATATGCATTATCTAACATGAAATATTGTACAGGCAGCGTCAAATCACACAATCGGCGACTTTGTTTTCACAGGCACAGAAATATCTGCCCCGCGAATTGCTGCAGGAAATTCGGATGGTGGTGCCGCCAAAGATGAAGAAATCCAAGGTATTAAACACTGAAGCCGAAGACGAGGAAGAGGAGGCAATAGACAATTAATAGAGACAGCAGCGGTCTGATACGATAACACACCTCTTGCTCTACCACTGGTGGGACATTTTGATGCGGCGCTGGGCGCTGCTGTTGACGGGTTTCTTGGCCAACATGTATAACATGATGGTGGTAGCAATGGCCAAGCTGTACCTATAATTCGGGAACGGGCAGAAGTGTCAATAACCCTTTCACTACATAATGATTAATGATTGTCATGGCTTTTGATTTCACTTACCAGGTGACGATGTATTGGGCATGTGTGTTTCTGAGGTTGACTTCGGGTGCGCGGCCGATGGGGACGCCACGTTTCTCGTAGTCAGTGAATACAAGGTAGTCGGGAACTAAGAAGTATTAGCGATATGCCCAGACGTAGATGAGTTGACCAAAACCTTACTCAGTGTTGCCTCAACCCAGATCGGCTGACTGTTTACTAGCGCCGCCATCTGCTTGACATCGGGGAAGTAAAACTCCCACTTATCCGGTCTATTGTCCGGCGTGAACGTGTTCTTCTCCCACGGTTCTCTCAAAAGACCTTCGACAACCACCTCGCCTGTTACTAGAGAATCCGGTCTGCTCTTCTGGTCCCTCATGGCATGTGGGATCCAGCCGCGGTTGATCAAGATAGTAGAGTTTTCACCGTCACGCTCTAGGGGAGTGATAACCATGAAGCCTTGCTGTCCATCGCGCATCCGCGGGCCGACGAGCATCTCCTGGTCATGTCGGAAACGGCCCTTGGCGTATACGCGGCGGAAGTCAAACTCGGACACGGCTTCCGGGTCAACATGAAGAGGGAGCGGTAGCGGATCACGCAGAAGCCGGTCTTCCAGCTTAGCGATCAGATCGCTTTTCCAGCCTAGACGCTGGACTTGCCACGTACCTAGACAAAAGGCCGTGAGGGGAATCATAGCTGTGCGTATATTATCGCGTGTTAGTTGAGAGCATGGGACCTTCAGGTAGAGCTGAGGCGGAAAGAGTTACCTAAGAAGTACAGGCCAATGCCGTGCTTTTGGCCGGTGCGGACCATTGTTGGCGCGCGATCAATGAGGGATTCGAAACCAGGCTGATCGGCTGGCTGTGGCTTTTCGGATAGCCGGAGCCGGTTTGATGAGAACGGCCTTCTATGTGCCGGAACATGGAGTTTATGTGCGGAATTTGAAGGCCGAAATGGCTGCTGTTGCGCCAATTGACGCAATACACGTAGCGGGGACACAACGCGACTCATGGTGAGAGAAGTAACAAAAAATAATAATTTGTTGGGCTAGATTTTTACAATCTGGCGATATAGTGAAAACCCCGATCTCTAATATGATGGCTTTGTCGAAGGTCGGCGAACTATTCAGATACTCTTTGCGCGAAGCTTTCGGTGAGATTCACGTGATGTTCTCGGTATGACATAATCTCTGAGCTCTATTTCGGTAAGTGTCGGTCAAGGCGGGGCAGAAACAAGAAAAAAAAGAACGGTCTCAGTGACTACAATTGCTAAATGTCAGCAACAATTGTAGCGCATCTAGCGGCTAAGATATACTGGAGACATACTAGCCTCGGATAGTCTCGATTCCCTGTCTCCCGAGAATCTGGGGAAGTTGTTCACACAATATGTAGTAAGCCAATTCTACAGCTAGAGAGAAATAAACAGAGTGAGAGAGGTGTATATTTTATTTCTTTATCAGATCCTATAAAGTGACGTTGACGAGCTCTACAAAGCTTGGCGGCTCTTTTATGACGGTGCGAGTCAAGACGAGTCAAAGCTACAGCTAGCGCTGCTGCAATAGCCAAATGGACGGCGCACTTCGACCTTAGATCTGATTAAGCTAGCTAATGTTGTGCTCTCTGAGTTCTATTTGGCTTCTTGCTAGTTCAAGATGCCGACTGGCGAGCGAGATTTGTGCGGGTTTTCTCGGAAAGAAAAAAAAAACTCATAGAATTTATATAGCGTAGTAGCTTCTCTGACGAAGAGCCCCAGAAAAAAAAACCACAGCAAAAAAAACACTGAAAGCTTTGGTTTTCGAAAATTGGCAGGAAGGGAGCCCTGGACGGGATTGTTGAGCCCGGGGAAGCAAATGAAGATTCCTTTTATTTCGTAGCTCGCATTTCTAGAAACAACTTGACTTACTCATACTCATAAACATCTCAGCCCGTTCATTTGCTTAATTGAAGCTGTGCTGAAAAGCGTCTAAGAGTGACATATATTCTCACTCTTCCTCCAAGAAAATCCCAAACGGTAAGTGCTCTATGCCGTTGCATTTCACGTGCGGGTCTTTCCTCCTGCGTCTTGTTTGCTTTGCTTGAGTCTCCAAATTGTTCGTCTGCTTCCGGCAACTGCTAGCTGTTGGCTCTTCTTCCTACTGCTGTCATTACTATTGCTACAGAAGCCATCTCACTGCCTCGGCTCATCTATAGCTGTTTTTGTCTTTTTGCCCTGTTGTTTTGCTTTTGACATCTGACGCTTTCTGTCTTGCCTTTGGTCATTATTTGGCTACAGACCCCGATTTTGATCATGTTCCGCAGTGTATCAGTTCAGGTGGCCGCCAAAAGCGCCGTGTCTCGCTCCGCCGTAAACACGTGCCGCCGCACTATCGCCTCCTCCTCGATTATCTCGACCGCCTCTGCCTCTTCTTCTTCCTCTTTAATTCTTCGCTCATATACTCGTATCTCATCAATCTCTTCGCTGCGCTCGCTTCACACTACCACTACCAACATGTCAGCCGCTACCCGTACCGAAAGCGATGCCTTTGGCGAGGTCCAGGTCTCCGCCGATAAGTACTGGGGCGCCCAGACTGAGCGCTCGCTTGAGAACTTCCGCATCAACCAGCCCCAGGACCGCATGCCTCCGGCAATCATCAAGGCTTTTGGTATCCTGAAGTGTGCTGCTGCCACCGTCAACTTGCGCTACGGCCTTGGTACGTCTTGCTCTTGGCCATTATATCGTAGCCATTGCTCCCTCTAACCTAGTTCTACCGTTTCTTAGATCCCGTCATCGCCAAGGCTATCCAGCAGGCTGCTTCTGAGGTTGCCAGAGGCGAGCTCAACGACCACTTCCCTTTGGTCGTCTGGCAGACCGGCTCCGGCACCCAGTCCAACATGAACGCCAACGAGGTCATCTCGAACCGTGCCATTGAGATCCTTGGCGGTGTCAAAGGTTCCAAGAAGCCCGTCCACCCCAATGACCACGTCAACCGCTCTGCCTCGTCCAACGATACCTTCCCCACTGTCATGCACATCGCTGCCGTCCTTGAGCTAGAGAAAGAGCTCATCCCTTCGCTGAAGAGCCTGCGCAACGCTCTACAGGCCAAGGTTGACGAATTTGCCGCCAAAAACATCATCAAGATCGGCCGCACTCATCTGCAGGATGCTACTCCTCTGACTCTGGCCCAGGAGTTCTCTGGTTATGTTGCCCAGCTCGACTACGGCGTTGAGCGTGTCGAGCGTGCCCTACCTGAGCTGCGCCTGCTAGCCCAGGGTGGTACTGCCGTCGGTACCGGTATCAACACTTATGAGGGCTTCGCCGAGGCTGTCGCTGAGGAAGTCACCAAGTTGACCGGCACCGAGTTCAAGACCGCCCCCAACAAGTTCGAGGCTCTAGCAGCCCATGATGCCGTCGTCCACGCTCACGGTGCCCTGAACACTCTGGCTGCATCTCTGACCAAGATTGCCCAGGATATCCGCTATCTGGGTTCCGGTCCCCGCTGCGGTCTTGGCGAGCTTGCGCTGCCCGAGAACGAGCCTGGCTCGTCCATCATGCCCGGCAAGGTTAACCCCACCCAGTGCGAGGCTCTAACCATGGTCTGCGCCCAGGTCATGGGTAACCACGTTGCCACCACTATTGGTGGCATGAACGGCCAGTTCGAGCTCAACGTCTACAAGCCTCTGATTATCCGCAATCTGCTTCACTCGTCGCGTATCCTATCCGACTCAATGCGCTCGTTCGAGAAGAACCTGGTTGTTGGTCTCAAGGCTAACGAAGACAAGATCGCCAACATCATGAAGGAGTCTCTCATGCTGGTGACCTGCCTAAACCCTAAGATCGGCTACGATATGGCTTCCAAGGTTGCCAAGAACGCCCACAAGAAGGGCCTTACTCTGAAGGAGTCTGCTTTGGAGCTGAACGCCTTGACTGAGGAAGAGTTCGACACTTTGGTCCGCCCTGAGCTGATGGTTGGCCCTTCGCCCTACAAGGGTTAGAGAATTATAAGCCTGTACTTTTTTACCCTTCCCTTTTTGTTCCCATACTGTAAACTTATGATCCCCCCCAAACTAGCGCATTCTACCCAAGTTTGCCTCAAAAATACAATATTTAGCTATTTCTAAAGACGTCGCTCTAACCATAAATTGTAATTGAGCCATGACATGTCAGCTACCATCTCACATGTGTTTTTAAATTATTGTGCTTGGCCTTCAAGTATCTCGGTACGTTGAGCCATGTGAACTCAGCATTGTAGCAGACGGGCCCCACTGTTAGGTTGGCCCTTTCGTGCCACGCGATGACCCGCCAAAATCGCCTACCTGCCTTAACAGACGGATCCATCCTAGCGACAGCAGCGATTCTTTGGAGGCAAGTACCAGGGTACAAAGCCGTCGCAATAACCTACTTTGTTGACTAGTTGAGCCTAGTATGACCTTTCCCTTCTTCTCTTCCAATATCCAATTCATCATTTCATTGCATCACCGTTTTTTTGCCTGGCCGATTCAACCTTCTTTCGTTCCAACTTTTACCTCATCGTTAATTCGCAACATTCCCTTCAAACTGTCGAATCTGAACTGTGCACTATATATATTTCGTCTTTCATCTAGTGTTTCAGCCGCCGTTTTTTCCTGTCTTCAGCCTTCTGGACTCTAATTTATTATCCGATCCTCTGCGCTGCTACGCTCTCTTCTCTCCGTATTGGTGCATTTTAGATCTCTTTTTTCTCTTGACTTTTTTCAATTCTTCGTTTGACATTTAGACCAGGCTCTTCTGTTTGCTATCTATATTTCCACAGCAATAAACTATAGAGTCCTTCTCATTACTCGATCGTTGACGGCGTCGCAATGTCGATCCCAGCTAATCTGATCGATCCGACGATAGCGGGAAAATATCCCGTCATCTTGAGCGATGCTCTCATGGGCACTACAGCCAAGGAGATCTTTACAGGCGTTCGCTGTGAGTTCCCGTCCCGTTACGTTGCTCTGATGCAATAGTCCCCATGTGTTCTTTATGCATCCTGGGCTCTTTTTTCTGCTCTTTCCATTTCTTTCCCGTCGGCTATGCACTATCTGTGTAGCATCTTCTACTTGCATAAAAGCGGTCTCGTGTTTTTTACTAACATTGCTCTGTTTCTGCGCTATAGATAACCACAAGCCAGCGGACGTATCACCGACTTCAGCCCGCCTAAAGCCAACAACTCCTGGTAATTCCTCATCATTCGACCTGGCCTACACGGAAAACAACGGCCAATACTCGTACTCTGGCTCACGTACCAACGACGATGGCCAGTATGTCCTTTACTTTGACGCTGCCAACAAGCGCTTCATTCTCGACAAGGTTGACTCGACTTTTCACCTCAATCTGAAGAGCACTCCCACTGAAAAAGCCGATACACTCGAAAAGAAGTTTGCCCAATTGGGAACCTCCGATGAAGCCTCTGCGCCAACTAAAGCTCAGGCAAAGGAGCCTGCCAAAAAGGCTGGCGCTAAAGCTACCACCAAGAAGGCTGCTGCTCCCAAGGCTGTGAAGGAGATTAAGCGTAAAGCTCCTACTAAGAAGAGTCAAGCTGCTGCACCTCTGGCACTCCCACAGCCAACTGCAGACAAAGAAGAGCCTCCAACGCCTAAGAAGGAAGCGCCCGCGAAATCCGAACAAAAGACTAGCAACAAGTTCGAAGACGACTTTGATGACGATGATGACGACAACGGCGGTCTTACAATTGAATACCCCGATGCGCAAAAGAAGGCTCTTCCTCCTTCTGGCCTTCGCAACGCTACTTTCCTGAGTGGCAACTTCTCCGACTTTGTGCGCAGAAATGGCCAAGAGGATGAATACGCCGACAGCGATGCCGATGACGACGGTGATCTATTCGACCCCGAAGAGGAAGAAAAAGCGGCTACCGGGTCTCAGTCTCAGAGCAACAATCACCAGCCATTCGAAGCCGAAACGATGGATCTTGATGATGAAGACGAAGAAGAGGAGGAGGAAGAGGAAGAGGAAGAGGAAGGCGAAGAGCCAGACGACCTCCAGGCACAGTTCGAAGCCGAAATGGCAGCTGAACTGGAGGAAGGCTTTCAGCAGTCCATTGCTAGCGAGCAAGAGTACGAGAGTGATGTCAGTGAAGCTGACTAAAAAGGAGGGCTGTGTCTATGTCTATTGGTCTAAACTGTCTTAGTCAACAGCGAAATCACGGATATTCTTTTCTAAAGACGCCCATAATGACTTGATGATATATCAAGGTTGGGAAAAGGGAGACAGTTGAGGTCTTTCTACCATGTCCGCCAGCATAGTGAAATCGTGGAGTTTTGATTGGGGTCTGTTTTTTATTCTATCTGGTTTTTTGGGATACATTTCATATTTTTGGGTTTCTGTTATGATGCTATCTTGTTCAGTTTTTTTATTTTTCATTATTCGGGTTTTTTTCCCCTTCCTTTTTTTTCTATACCTTTACTGGCAGGGCCAATGTTGCCTAATGCTTCAGATGTAATTGCTTTCTTACGATTTCGAAATAAACAAAAGGCGGACAATTATCCAATCTCAGAACTTTTATACTTTTTATTCTCTACTTTGATAGCATCTATGGGTTATGTGACAAGGGGGGCGGATGGAAATTTAATCTTCTGTCTATCTGATTGTATGTACATATGTATGGCTTGAACGATAACGGATGGTGAAAATTATTACTGAATTACAAACCAGCGAATAGCTGATAATCTCAGTTATTTGACGGGTCGGTATCCGCCGCCTTATACATTATGTTCCATCCATCCATACCTTTCTTTCGGCAAGTCACAGCCTCATTTTTTTGCCTGGCCTTATTGTAATTGTTAGTTTCTCATTCTTGTACTTTCGCCTGCTGAAAATCTATCTATCATTTTTATAGTAAGTTGTCTCCGAATTCTTTGAAAGAGTTGGAAAGAGAGGGGCGTGGATAGCATCAAGTGCTCTAGCCCGATTTAGAGTTATTGGAGCTTTGGATCTTGCTTACATATGTAGAAAGAGGATCTCCTTGGTCTCCCCCACAGCTCCTCAAATCCTACGTATTTTTGGCGCCGGACATGGGAAACCTGGGGAAATCAAGATGGAGACACACAAATACATATATTGCATCTAGGCATAGCATTATACTGATATTTTTCAACAAATGCAATCAATTTAGTATAAGAGCTGCAATCGATAGATATTAGCTCTACTAGGGGACCTTGGAAACAACACTTTTATTGGAGAAGATATAGCCAGGCAAGCCACAGAACAACCAAGAAAGGTACTTGCATGTATTTGTATGTATGTCTTCGGCTCGTGTATCTGTATGTGGCTAGCAAGCAACATGCCAATAAAACGCAAGATGGTCTCCAACTTTTTTCTATCCGTCCCAGTCTTTCTGCTAACGATCGCTATTATGAATGATACATATAATAACGTAGACTAGTATTACAAACAAAACAGTAGAGCCTCGGCCAGTTGCGGGACGAACGCAAGGCGGGGTTGTTGCGGTTCAATAACCATGTATTACAGAGGTTCCTACCGTCTTTGTTCGTTTGTCTGGTGGAATATCTGAATGATGGTTATTTCCGTTTTATGGACTCCCAAAAGTTGGGGGAAGGTATTTTCTTCTTTTGGTTTTGGTTTCTAGTAGATATATCAGCAGCTGATCGAACATTGCTTTTATTCCACCCCTAAGCTACTTTTCCCTACTTTTCTTTCTGTTTTTCTCTCCATACTTGAATCACAAGCTACCGTCATCATTGCCAAATCTCACTGCTAGTTTTACCATGTCTGCAATTAGTCGGACTTGGAGATCCGCCACTTTGTCTTCCAAGCTCACTTCCCTTAAGCCTTCTATCTCTAATAGAACAGTCTCAACTGCAACGGCAAGTGGTCTCAGCCGATCTCTGATCAAGCCAACAGCCTCAACCTCACGTCGTCTCCTTGCGCCATTCTCCACGTCAGCTCGGTCTCAATCCAGTACGCCCATCATGTCAGTAGCGTCTCTCGACTCGTACGATAAGGAGGTGCAGGATATTGCAAGCTATATCCACAACACCGCTATCGACTCTGAACTAGCTGTGAGTATATCTTACTTTCCATCGAACGAACCATAAACGACCTTGCTAACAGCAACTCATACAAACAGTTTGATACAGCTCGATATGTCCTTCTCGACACGATAGGCTGCGGTCTAGAAGGTCTTCGATTCAAAGAATGCACAAAGCTGCTCGGGCCAGTTGTCGATGGAACTGTTGTGCCAAATGGTACCAAAGTTCCTGGTACGCCATTTCAGTTGGACCCCGTCAATGGCGCTTTCAATATCGGTGCTATGATCCGATGGCTGGATTACAACGACTGCTGGTTGGCCGCCGAATGGGGTCATCCATCCGACAACCTCGGTGCTATTCTAGCCGTGGCAGACTGGATAACACGCACCAACAAGGCCGGTGGAAACATCGCCGGAGGAAAGGTATTCACCGTTCATGATATTCTCGAAGGCATGATCAAGGCACACGAAATCCAGGGCGGTCTTGCCATCATGAACTCTTTCAACTCGGTAGGCTTGGATCACGTCGCATTAGTCAAGGTTGCTTCTACTGCTGTGGTTTCTAAGATGCTTGGATTGTCAGAGAAGCAGACGGCAGATGCAGTCACTCATGCCTTTGTCGATGGCCAGTCTCTAAGAACATATCGCCACTCACCCAACACCATGTCACGGAAATCTTGGGCCGCGGGTGACGCTTGTCAGAGAGCAGTGAATCTAGCACTCAAGGTACTGAAGGGCGAGCCGGGAATCCCAACTGTATTATCAGCTCCTGTATGGGGCTTCTATGACGTTCTGTTCAGACAGAAAAAGTTTGAATTCCAACGTGGGTATGGTAGCTACGTCATGGAAAATGTGCTTTTTAAGGTGTCATATCCTGGTAAGTGAAAAGCATCATACATCAGCAATATCCTGCCGTACGATTATTATATTGACAAGCTATAGCCGAGTTTCATTCGCAAACTGCAATCGAAGGCTCTGAAAAGATATTCCATCTTCTCAAGAAGCAGGGTCTCAGTGCTGCCAACATCAAGTCTATTACGTGCCGTACTCATGGAGCTTGTGTCAAGATCATTGACAAACAGTTCAAGCCGATGGATAACTTCGCAGATCGCGATCACTGCATCCAGTATATGTGTGCCGTGATGCTGGTCTTTGGCCGCCTAGAAGCTACTGACTATGTTGATGGAAGCGAGGCCGCAACATCACCTTTAGTTGAGTCTCTGCGTCAAAAGATTCGCTGCGAGGAAGATAGCGATTTCACAAGGGACTACCATGACCCTCTTAAGCGCACCATTTCCAACGGACTGACGGTTGAGCTTGATAATGGTACGGTGCTACCCGAGGTTGTAGTTGAAGCACCACTGGGTCACCGTATACGCAGAGAAGAGGCTAAGCCAGTGATTTTGGCCAAGTTCAAGAAACACCTCGAGCCACATTTTGACGCAGGAAAAGTCCAGAACTTGGTTGATTTGAGCATCAACACTCAAAAACTAGATAGTATGCCAGTGGACGAGTATGTCGACTTGTTTGTGGTAGACAAGAGCAAGTTCCTGTAAGTATTTTTTACATTCTTGACGTTGTATCGATGCTTGTCTCTATTCTACTTGTGGCATTCAACATTTTCCGATAATTGAGACGTATTTTACTTGCTTCTAAACCTATCCGTTCTTTAAATGGTGATCTATTTTCCCTCTTAGTCGGGTTGTATTCAACATCGTGTAGTGAGTAGTCTTAAGGCTATAGTTTCCAGAGATCGTCAGAAAGGGTACCATAGGAAACTACATCATGTATGAAATTTCTAAAAAGGGCTACAAAGTACTCTTCTTTTCTTTGTTTTGGGGGCAAGAGCTGATCGACTAAACTGCCAAGACTTGTGATCAAAACGTCTCGGTTCGTAACGCCAAGAAAGCGTTCATAGTAGGAAAGTTGGTTGAGGCGGTATTTATTATACATTGGTCACGTTGCCATCGGCAACTTTGAAGAAAGAAGAAGAGGAAAAAATAATAAATAATGATACAAATTAGAGCATGTTCATAGATGAAGAACCCAGGGCAACTCTGAAATACGCCGGGGCTCGTTCTTCGCGGTTTTGATATGTATGTATCTTTAGAAATCTTGGCGGGATCCCGAATTGAAGCAACTCGGCAATGAGATATCTAATTCCCGATAAAAAGAATAGAGAAGTATCTTCTGTCTAGCTGTTCATTTTACATGTAAGGAAAGCAGGAGGCCAAAGAGAGAATACGGAGTTTCTTCTCTTTTGTTCTAGTTTCTCAAAGAAGACTACAGTTTGTCTTCTCCTCCTGGGAGATTTCTTCCCTACAGCCTTTGATATGTATCTTAGCTTGGCGTTTTCAAGAGGATCCTATTTTTCTGTCTTGATGTTACCTTTAAGAGGATGCATATGGCCTGATAGATATCTTGGCAGGACTTGCTCAAGAACAAGAACAAGGTACAGATCAGAGGTCAAAGTTCTACATACAGATATAGCAATATCGCCTCAGAGGCCTAGTATAATCTTTAAGGTTTGTCTGCCAAGACGATCCATGTGTTTCTTGTCTTTGGCTTGGCTTGAACGCAGAAATTGTTGCCCTGACTTCATTGCGGCTATTCATGTATTTCTTCTTTCTTTCATTATAATGTAACCCTAAATGCCTTCTACAGCTTCATAACGGCAACATTAACTCAGTCTCAACTTGGCCACAAGATAGTAGAGGATTTTGAACTTCGTGTTTAGTACGCATATAGGCTTACTTCATGACATGTGCTATATGCAGAATTTAATCAGCTCACATTGCTCGGGATCATATTCTCAATGCTGCTGATAAAAGAAGCTAAAGAAGGGATGATGATACACCAACACGATGTGGCCTTGAACGATACATCATGATGACTGAATAAGTATTTGAATTTCTTCTACACATCTAGCAGTAAGCCACCTTTATCTATTTGGTCTTTGCCGCTTCGCTGCCGATAGAAACCTCAAAGTTGCCCACCAACTCGAAAAGTTGCATGGAAAAGATAAACTCCGGTTTTAGAGAAACAAGGCAAGGAAACGGAGAAAAGAGAGAATGACTAGCCCAAGCAGGGAATGAGAGTCAAGAAGAGGACAAGTGAAGAGAGATAGCGCTGAAGAACAGAAAAGAGGATCAAGGGTTACCATGGAACAAGGGTCTTTGAAGCAGGTTAATGTTGGGAACATCAGACAGAGATATGAAACACCACAGGAAAGAAACAACTTGGGATCGTGATTCCTGGAATTCGGGCGGGTTTCTGGTTAGTAAGAACTACAGATGTATATGTAATAAGACCGAAATCATGTATAACTCAAAAGTACATGTATATGAGCATTCGACTCTCATTTGTGGTCCCTCGTCTTCTTCTGCCGGGTTATTTCTCGAGTACCTGATCAGCTATTCAGATGTGGTTGGTTCTTGCATACAATGGCATTTACAGAACTTTGGTCCAGATGGCTCACCTAAAGCAAGCTTCAAACACTTCCGTCTGATGTAGCAACTATTAATCACTTATCATTATTGACTATTATTATCACAGATAGTTCTCTTATCACAAGCATGAATAAACTCCCACAGCCTCGCTCGGCTACTGTGAGCCTGTAAGGAAACCAGCGTAAATCAGGTGAGATTGGATGGATAGCCGGTTTCCCGATTCGAGTCACGTACAGATATACACATCTGTTTCTTCTTTTTACATCTGTACATGTCATTCGGAAAACTAAACGAGGTAGAGTTTCCTATCATCAAAATATGCCTCTTTGTAACTATTAGAGAATGAACGAACAAGGCAGACTCCTGTAGAAGAAGCAAAAGCTAACCCTTGACTGAAAGAAGAACATTGAAAAGAAGAAAGAAAAAACGATGTAGTATTATGAGGCTACATATGTCGCGGGTTGGTCAAGCCGAAACTTGCCCTGAAATATTAAGAGCAAACGCCTTTTGAATTGATCAGAAAAATGTATGATTTAATTAGTTATCTTATCTCTTCTTGTTTTTTACTTTTGGGGTCAAAACGACAGAGTTGACTGTTTCAAAGGATTTAGACATAATGTAGGCGAGACAAAGACGGGATGCTTCAATGTGAAAAAAAAGTACCTTAGCTTTTTCCTATCTTTTCTTTCTGTTCTAGAGAGACTGTTAAGGCATTAAGGTTTGTCTCTTTTCTCCTTGTTTCTTCGAGTCCTCAGTGGAAAAGACATTGCAGATGGACTTCAGGTTTAAGTTTATAGATTCAAAGCACGATAATCAAGTAGCAGCATCGAGTGCTTCCATTATCTATCTATCTTCAAAATGCCAAGACCTCACTAGTATCGTTTTTGCTGTTGTAAGTCTACGATCAGAAAATCAGAGTATCATGATGTCATTCTGCAGAGCCTCTCTCCCTCTATTTCTCTACCTCTTCAAGGCCGTACATGATCTGATCCCAAAAAAGTCCATGATCATCACATGACTTCGTGATATTCACCTTCTAGCTTATGTACACATAAGTGTGAGTTCAAGCAAAGGAATACCATCTATACAAAGTCAAGATAAAGTTTTTGGCCAACTCCTTCATGAACAACATCAGCACAACTTAAAAGAGACATCAAGCCATGTTATCATTCAGTTCATTAGCATAAATGGAAGTTTTTGACGATGTATCACGCGATTTTTACATTTATTGTTAAACAAGGTTGGATGAACGGTTACAGCACGCTTTGCTTGTTTCCTTGAGCTTGTCTTATTATCGCTATATTCCCATGCTTCAAGCGATGTTTCAGTTATAAAAGCAGCGTAAATCTAGGTTTCCTTATGAATTGCATGCTCAATTCTCTTAGGTATTTTAAAAAATTTAAGATGCTCCTAATTTCGTATTACACATAACGAATATATGGTCACAAACTTCAATATGTTAGGGTTAGCTAAATTCTACTTGATCTGAGACCAGGCCTTCGTATTTTCTTAATCTAGAAGCAGCTAGTTGTAAGAGTAACAGCGTGGCATTCACCCATAACGAGACCAAGCAAGAGGTCTGAGCAAAGCAGAAGAAATGCTGGTTATATATTGTTCGTCTGTGCTGATCCCAGATATCAGACTCGACAATATACAGAGCGATAAGTCTGTATCGAAGTTCAAAAGAATCTACTGAGAAACGACTAATGAAATACAAGTAAAGATCCAGCAGATAGATAAGAAACCAGGAAGATCCAACATTAAGAGTTGTTTTATGGGGCGTTGCTAGTAGAAACTATCCCACAGAGTAATCGACTGGTGATCAGGCACACATCGATGTTCGTCATGCCCTCAAACATCCTCTACAGGCCGTAACCGGAGCCCGATACTTGCATTGATTACAATGTACACACACTGACACTGTTTTACACTGCCAACCGGGCGAGTGACAAGTGATAGAGTGTTCATGACTATGAATGTCAGAAAAGAAGTGAGTTTTAAGCGAGCTTTTTGCTTCTCTCTGGGCTCACGAGCCCCGACATTCTTGGCAGGCATGGCTCGATTAAGTGCTTGGCTAGTTTGTAGGATTTATGGCTCATAGAACCATTTGGGACAACAAGAAGCTTATCTCTAGCGCTTGTTAGAGTCGAAAAGGTGAAAGCTCGAAATCGCCTATAGCTTCATCTTCATGTAACATTCATTCACTATATGCATATTCATTCTAGACATCACCTTTGCAAGTTTGAAAAAAAGAGACAATCACAGTTCAGTCATGACAAAACTTCGTGTTTAACGGCTATCATCTATGCATTTCACTGATTAACATCCCAGTCTGCCACGGAAACTCGCCTTTAACGGTGCTGCTCCGTTTCTAGGCTGGTTTACATACAGTACATACATGTATATGTATAGTATAGCAAAATAGCGCTCGTGCGTAGCTAAGCATGTAGCTGTTTTCAGGGAGAGGGGGAATGGATCAGTCTCGGCTTTTTCTGTCCAAATCTAACTGACTGACTGATGGGCGAAACACAACTTTGTGAAAGTGGCCCCGGCGCTGTTTGGGATTTTGTTTTGGTGAGAGCGGAAAGATATCTGTACATCTGTATACCAGTATACAGATACATACGTACATAGCAGTAGATACAGTTCTCTTTCATTTTTTGCTCTGTACACCAACTGTGCATCTGTTTGGTTTGATGCCTAGTCTCGTTTGTTCTACGGGTTCGAGACGTGAGAGCCCCTTGAACACAATGTAGCCTGAGGTTATCTCATTCGCTTTGTCTTGTTTACTATTTCATATGTAGACTCAGGTGTCATTATTAGCTATATGTTTCTAGGAGTACTACAGATCTTTTGAATTGGTGCCAACTATGACTTCATAGCCTACAAGATAGGCCCCGATTCGCAACTATAATGTGTACTCTCAATGTACCCAGCAACTGCCAAGAAATGACGAACAAGATCATCGTTAATTGACAGAGATTTCGACAAGCCTTGGCCATGAACATGTTCAAGATATGCTACACTAGAAGAAGAGCAACATAGTAGGTGTATTGATATTGGTGTGTCTCAGTATAGATATCTTTTTTTAGATGAGATAATTATGTTCACTCGAAGTCTTACAAGTCTTTAGTGAGATATTCATACTTATGATGATTCATTAATTTGTCATCTATAAGGTTGACACTTACAAGTGTACTCTTTTATTTTGAAAGAGAAATCCAATATTAAAGTATAGGGTTAATACCATAATATTAGGGTTGGAGTATCAAACAGGGGAAACACAAGTCAATATTAAAAGTCAAAGCACACTATCAAATCAGTGTAAAACATCTAGCTTACAGATACAAGCTACTTCATAAATAACATCCAGATTCATGCGAAAATGAGAGTCAATATCTCTCAATGAGACTCGTGATAACCATCAAAGAAACTAATCATGATAATATTGGGTGGTCTAGGCCCAATATCGGCAACAAGACCAGACGGATCGATGTCAACAGAGAGGGATTCGCTTGTAGCCCACTGGAAGCTCGACTACCCTATCTTGCCGTCTCTCAGAAGTTCTGGTACTACTCACCTGTTTCTCAGACGCACTAAAGCAGCAAAAACCCACAAACACGATCTTTTGTGCCCCTGCTCTGCTCTTATCGTGACTTCGACTTCACTCGTGGAATAATCTTGCTGACAAGCCCATCGGGGTTATTGTTCTAGCAGGTTTTTTCTTTTTCTTTTCTTTCCTTGCTCTTTTTCCTTCCCTTTTTCCCTTCTTGTTCCTAGGGTTTCCTTGTGTCAAAGCCCTGGCTGGAAGTCTCATCCAGGCCCTGGTCGAAACATAAAGTTGATTGATGTTCATCAAGCGACGGCCTCTTATTGGCCAATCCAACGTCACAACCTCAAAGGGACTTCTGCCCGCAACAAATTCTCATCGCTTTTTTCATCGCCATTTGTTTGAGATGAGCTGAGACCAGACCGGAGTCACCACGCCGGAATTGGTGCTGGGTTGCTTTCAATGGACGACATTCAGAAGCCTATCATGAGTTGGCGACAGATGCTACACAGGTGAGATCATCTGGCTGGCTTCGTTGAGTTGAACTCTCGAGATATTATCACAATGGTAGAAATATTGTTTGATTCGTGAGTCTGTTTCTTACTCGACTTGAAGCTTTGGACTCACCAAGTGCTTAATTAAAGTAGGCGCAGGAATCAGCAGCATAATTTGACATCTGTGCTTGCAGGGCTATTCTGCCTGAGACAAGAATTAAGGTTAAGCACCCAATACGACCATGGCGTTGATGGATGAATCCTTTCTATCAGACAACTATGTAGCTCTATATGCACATATTTAGTTGATGGGACTTAGGACGAGTTATGCTTCGCTTCACCCAGTTTCGCCGGCAAGTTTACTTTTGTGACTCTTAGCTTGCCCTCAAAACTGGCGAAATGTAACAGCGGGCTTCTGTTCATGATCTTGACGGGATATCAGCCAGTTGATAATAGCCATTTGACGGTAGCTGCAGCACTAGATCACAGATCACGAAGTTTGGCCATTCTGTTCTAAACCCCCAGTTCAGAGGAAACGCTGCCTATGTTTCGGGCCGGCCTTGCGATGCATGAGACTGCCTCAAAGAAAGTTCCAGCAACGGCTTACAGCTACGGCAGCAGTATCAGTAGCACTGGCAGCAAAGCAAGCAACTAGTAGCCGAGCCAAACGGTAAACTATATGTACAATTAGCATTGCAGGGATCCAAAAAGTTCAGGCCGTTTGTACCTGATATGGGGATAAGAAGCGGAAGCAGAAAAAGAAGAAGAAGAAGCCAAACAGTCAGGCACTCTCTGGCCGAGAAAAACGGAGCCTCTGTTTGCAACAATCAAGATACCCCCCCCTTCCCGTCTCGTACCCGCCATCAGTCACTTGTCTTCACCCCTTCGCACAAGTTCAGGTCACGACCAAGAGGGTAGCAGGGGTAGGGGAGAAGGATAGACTTACAACCGAATAGCCCGGCTCCCGCTTCTACTTGAAGTTCTCTCTCGGAACAGGCAAAACCAGTACCCATTGAGCAGCAGGGATCTCAGGCAATCCTAGAAATAGCAAGGTTGCACTCACTGGTCACTTGCTTAAGGCCCCGACTATCATACAATGTGAGTCCCTAGTGTCTCACCAAAGACTAGCTGTCTCTTAGATCTGTTTATAAGTCCATCTCCTCTCGGCTGTACATATCGATGCCTTTTCCCTCTCCTCTTTCTTTTCTTTCCCTCATCATCCTGGAGTTGATATCCTGACAACGAACGTTCTTTCGTACTGGTTTCTTTTCTTTTTTTCTATTCTTTATTTTTTAATTTTCTTTTCGTTCGCACGCTGGTCGAAGTGCCCTCTTCATTCCTTTCGTCACAACCTTTTTAAACAACACACCTTTTGATCTTTGGTCCGAGTTTCTAGTCGATAATCTCCCTTCGCACACGATAATACGTCCCTACGATCACGATATAGAACCGCCTCAGTCATCCGGTTTATTTCTACTCTTTTTTCTTAATCATCGTTTGGTCTGGTACCAACTTTCTATTCAACAAAAAAGAAATCAAGCCTAGCGCTTCGAAATTTCCGTTTGGGCTCTGATATCAGCTTCAACGTCTCTCACTCTCTCTTTTACTATTCCGACCTCCCAACTTTATCGACTTGTATTATTCTTCTTTTCTTCTATATTTTAATTCCTCAGACTCTCTATCGCCATCATGCAGCCCAAGGCTCTTTTGTTGGCTCTTCTGAGCATCGCCGCCGCCGTCGACGCTTCCGTTGTCCACTACCCTTATATGCGTGGCAGTAGCTTGACACGGAGACAATTCAACGGTGGTAACGGTGGTGGTTTTAACAACGGCCGTGCTGGAAACAACAACAACAATAACAACAACAATAACAACGGTGGCGGTGGCGGCAACAACAACAACGCCGCAGCTGCCTCAGTTACTTGCTTGGCTGCCAATGCCCTCCAGACTGGTTCACAAGGAAAGGGTGCTCTGACTGAGGCTGGCCAGGCCGCTTCTGCTACGTGAGTATCATACATTCACATATACAGACCTTCAAGCAAGTTGCTAACACAGATATCATAGTGATGCCGCCAACTTCATCAACTTCTGCTCCGGGTCTACACTGACCAACGGTAAGCAGGTCAAGACTGGTTCTTGCAATGGTGTCGGTAAGTACTTCATTTAGATCCCGCCTCTATCATCCTGCAAGTGTCTCTACTAACACACTATTCTCTAGTCATGGGCAAGATCCCTGCTACCACCAACATGATCTCTACTGTTGTCACAAACCCCAAGCATGATGACACTCTGACTGCCAACACTGATTTCAACGTGACTGTCAAGATCGCCAACCTGCAGGCTGGTTCTTTCACTGACCCTGCTGCCACCTACTACTCTGCTCCCCAAAACCTGAACAACAACGGTCAGGTCATTGGCCACACTCACATCACTGTACAGAACATGGGTAACAGCCTGGATCCTAATACACCTCTGGATGCTACCCAGTTCGCCTTCTTCAAGGGTATCAACGATGCTGGAAGCAATGGTGTTTTGAGTGCTGCCGTCACCGGTGGTCTTCCTGCTGGTAAATATCGTGTCTGCACCATGACGTCGTCGTCCAACCATCAGCCTGTGCTGATGCCTGTCGCCCAGCGTGGTTCGCAGGATGACTGCACCAAGTTCACTGTTGGTGGCGGTGGTGGCAACAATAACAACGCCAACACTGGCAACGGCAACACCAAGGCCACTACCACTTCTGCTACCAAGGCTACCTCTACCAAGACCTCCGCGTCCAAGTCGGCTACCAGCACCAAGAAGGCCAAGGCCAAGGCTGCCTCCGTTGATGAGAGCTCTGTTCCTGACGATACCGAATCTTCTTCTTCCTCCGCCCCTGCCGCTGCCTCTGCCACTCCATCCCCTTCTGCTGCCCCTTCTATTGCCGCCGCCGCTAGCGGTTCGGGTGGTGCTACCACCAACGCTCTAGCCGGTTCTCAGGCTCCTGCCGTCACCGACTCTGGTGACGCGGCCCGTCCTTTTAGCGTCAACGGCAACACCTTCGTCAACAAGTCTGCTGCTGTTCAGCGTGCCTGCGACATCCAGCACAACACATGTGCCAACGCTGTTAACAGTGGCTCTGCATCGGGTGTGACCCTGGATCAGTGCCAAAGCCAAATCGCCACTTGCGTGTCTGAAATGTCTTAAGTTTTGATGTATCTTCTCATTTCTTCGTTGCCTAGTATGCATTGATAGAAGAAGTGGTAAATATGTTAGATACTGAAGCTGTGTTAGACCTAACCTTGGTGAAGCCAGAGAGACAGCTTATGGAAAGTCGAAAGAACTCCAATATAAGAGCTAGTATCATTCCTCGACGGAAGGTACAACACACACAGAGAGAGATGGTTCTGGACAACAAACTCGGCAACAATAATATTCTAGTTTTTTATTTCTTTTTGTTTTCCCGGATCTTGAATAGACCACTTCGTTTGCCACTCTGTTTTTCTGTTATCTCTCTGGCTTTCTTTTCCACCATGTCTAGTTGTTCGTTTTGAGCTGTGATTTTATCCATTTCTAGTTTTCTTCACTTGTCTTTTATTCATTGATACCCGAAGAAAAGACAGGTATGGTTTTTGGGTCAGGTCGTGGTGGTTCTATTCCTGGTTCGTATTTTTTTCTCAGAGTTTCCCTTCTACGGTGTTTCT
>RHDR01000557.1:0-20920 GCA_009806295.1 Davidsoniella neocaledoniae
GAAGAGAAAAGGAAAAAAAGAAAAAAAATAGTAGTGATGGTAGTGAATGTAATAATAGAGTAGTTTTTGTTTTTGAAAATAAACCTTTCCGTTGTTCCATGTAAACAAACGCCGCAGTGCCTGTAATCGACAAGATTCAAAAGACGCCGCCAAATTTCCTGCCACCAACCGATCAGACAAGATCCCGGATAACACCCAAGAAATAACGAAAGAGAGCGAGATAGCAATACGCTAAATCAAGAAAGGAAGAAAGACGAAAAGAAACCAACCAGACCAAGATGACTGAACCCGTAGGGCAATATGCTAAATAGAAAACAGTGATAGGACAGAGAGACTAATAATAGTGTACGAGAAATATGTCGAGAGAAAATGAAAAGGGAAGAAGAAAGGAAAAAAAACGCCTGTACCAAGAAACCGCCATTTACATAACACTCTTGTTGCGAGCGTGCATTTGACGAGCCTCGGCAGCACGTCGCCGTAGGGCTTCTTCCCGCTTGAACACAACCTCGCACCATCTGCTACGCTTAGGAGCATTTCCATCGTCGTCTTGGTTGTTTTCTGAGCGGCCGATGACCTCGACAAGAGCCCGCATCCACGCCTCCTTGTCCTGTGCAGTATCGGCATAAAAGTCAATAACCTCGCCATTGTTGAAGCGGATACGGAATCCCTCTTCAACAAACATGTATCCCTCCTCGTCTTCCGCAAAAGCGGATCGGCGACGGCGTCCTCCCTTGCCCGTGATCTCCTTCTCCACAAGAGAGCGACGGTCATCAATCAGCCGCTTGGCATTAGCCAGGTTGATAGTAGCACGAGGCTGCCGAGTAGCTTCATGGAACGCCGTAAGCTTGGTACCAACAAGCTTGAAATATCTGCGGCGCCAGTATGGGCAATCTCCACCTTGCTGGCTCAGGGGTCCTTCAAAGCACGTGGCGAGACGCTCTTCTGCCGCCTTCATCTCGCGGATGCAAGAAGACATGCTCTTGGGCATCTCCTCCTCACTGCAGCCCTTGGGCCGAGGCACAAAGAGCAACTGCAACTCGAGCTTGCCGATCTTGTAAGGAGCGCGGCGAACAACGCCGGTGTTACCCCGCTTGCTCTTGACGCTGCAAGCAAAGTTGGCTTCTTCTTTGGCCCATTCGTTGAAGCAAGCAACTTCTACGATGTAAGGGCGGCCGAAGCAGCGGTTCTCGTGCTCTTTGAGGCAGACATAAGAACGAGCAAACGTTCCATCATCCGCAGCCAAAGGAGACAAGAGATCCCAAGCAGTTGGCGCAGAAGAGCGTTGTTGCTTGGCCTGAGCTTCTTGCATGACACGTTCTTCTTCCTCGCGAAGACGCATTTCCATTTCCTTGCGCTTCTTTGGCGAGGCGAACACACGGCTGAATGTAGATGTCTTAGCCTTGGTCATGCGGACAGGTGCAGTGACGGGTGCTGCACGTTGTACTGGTTTGTCCAGCTTGACATTCAGCGTTAGTTGAAATTCGAGGTCATGGGGAACAACAAGCTCGAATTCTTGGCCGATTGGTGCATTGCGAGCAAGCTCAAGCCAGGCAGTAGTGACACAGTGTACGCCATTGTCTAGTGTCAGACTAAACCAAGTACGTTCGTCTAGAAGCATGTTAGCTAAAGATCCTCTTATAAGATATTACACAACTTCACTTACTCTTGGGGATAGGTAGGTCAAGATCCTTGACACCGACAACCTTGACGAAGAGGCGGCCGCGCTCGGCCTCCTCAGTCGCAGTTTCGAGGTCTTCTTCTGTCAGAGAGTTGAGGGCAACCTGGGCGTTACTTTCTTGACCAGGCATGGGAGGCACTGCACCGGTGGCAGAAGTAACCATAGCTCGCGATCTAAGACTACGCTGGCGTTTGCTGTTCCATGGCTCAACTACCCATGACTGGGGTCTGTATTCTGATTTGATAGGAGAGTTGCCTGCAGATCGGGCCTTCCAGGCGTCGTGGTCGTTATCCTTGTCGCTGGCAGAGACTAGCTTGGTGTTTTGACGCATAAGATAGCCGCGCTTTGGAGTAGTTATTATGTTAGCATAGGTCATAGAATTGGGGAAATTAGCTCGATATGTTGTTGGTCCAGGCACGGCAGATGTTTCGCTTGAAAGCTTTCTAGAAATAGTATCGCTTGATAGTCTACGGAATCCGTTGCTGTTTCTTAGTCGTCCTATAGACACTCGTCTGGACTGGCGGCGCGGTAATGAGGGTCTTCGACTTAGACTCTGTAGGCGTTTTTGAGCTCGATATTGGCGGAGTCGGATTTCATATGCTACCTTTTGGTTTTCCATGACACGATCAAAGTCTTTGTCGAGGCTGAGGCCCGTGTCGAGGTCAAGGGTGAGACTGCGCTTCTTAAAGCTGGGGTGTCTCTCAATATAGTCGTTGGTGCTAGCACTCTCGGTACCCGCTAGGTCTTGCTCAACATCTAACATCTTGCTTAGACGGTCGCGAGTACTGTCGGGGATGGCTGGCACATCGGGAACAGGAATTTCCCGGCTGACAATGCGTCTTTGTTCACGCATGGCAGCAAGGTCTGCAGGAGTCGCGGAAGGGCGAGTTTTTAAGGTAGAGCCAGATGCCTTGATGGTGGCTTGGCGTTCAGGGATAGCAGGTTCCTCAATCAAAGGAGCCTCAGGTGTACGATCACTATTCTCGTCGAGGCTGTTGTGATATTCCTGCTCAGTGATGTCGCCATCGTCCTCATCGTATGTTTCCATCTCATCGGTGGCACGATGATGTATAACAGAATCAGGAGAACTAGGCTCATCGTCATCCTCTTCGTTTGTGTATACACTGGTCTCGTAAACACTTGGTTCACCCCATCCCGTGCCGTCGTATTCCGGCTTGGAGAGTTGAGCACGAGGCGGCGTCCGAGGACGTTGGATGTGGGCTTGAGATTGGGGTCTGGGGGGCAACTGAGTTTGGGCATTGAGCTCCAGTCTGTTGCCAGATTCCTGCCGAGCACCGGGGCGGGGCAGTAAAGGTGCGTTAAGAGCTAATTTAGGAGGCTGGCTAACATCGATTTCAGTCTGAGAAGGGGTGAGTGGTGAAGCTAGTCCGCTAGCAGAAGCTTCACGAGTCACGCTTTTCTCGGAATCGACATGAGAAGAGAATTGACTAGTAGTATCACATTCAGCGCCAGTGAAATCCTCAGTTTCCGTGAACGAATCATCGGTGTACATGTCATAAACACCCTGGTTACGGTGAATGACAACGGAGTTTTCACCTTCAGTATCTTCGTCATCCGTTATGAGCTCGGCCAGATCGCGACGAATAATCACGCTACCACCCTCCTCGTCGTCGTCATACAACATAGAGGATTCTTCAGTAGTAGGGAGAGGAACATCAGGGTCGGTCATTTGTGAGTGAGCAGTAGTAGGGCGTAGTGGACTAGAGCTAGGCGGTGGAGACGAGAAATTGTAATCCGATTCACGTTTGCGAACCTTGGTCTTGTCGACGCCTTTCATGATTGATTCGCGAGTGAGAGGAGGAAGGTCGTAGTCGGAGAGCACTGATATCTCGACATTCTCGTCAGATCCAGAGTCATACTCAGAATCGTCATAGCTGTAGTTTCCATTATGCTCACTATGATCATCGTTGTGGTCATCGGTGTAATGGTCAGTGTAGCGATCAGTAGTGGCAGTATTGTGGCTGAGGGGAGATGATGAGATATCAGAGTTAGGAGAAGGAGTAGGGTTCGCAGCCGGAGCTAGCTCCTGGGAAACAGGGCGAGGGCTTGACGGGGTAGGCGTCAATGACTCGCGGGTAGTTCCAGTGCTGGATCGGGGAGGCGGTGGTGGCGCCAGACTCTCAGTATCGTCATTGTCATCATCGGGTAGAGGGGAAATAGAGCGAGAGCTGTGAGAGCTATGGGAAATGTGAGAAGAATCAGGCGAGTTTGATGTTGAAGCAGCAACGAGAGCATCGCTAGCCACAGTAGTAGCCTTGACATCGAGCTGAGATGGCGAGTCAGGTGTAGAGTGCAGCATGTCCGACTCGGGAGTTCCGACCTTATCACGGGTCCCCGCACGACGGAGGCGACGCTCTCTTTGCTGTTCAGCAGCAGACTTTCCATCATCAGACAGCATCATCAACTTCAAGCGTTCGTCTAGCGGCATCTTAATGTGACCGATGCTGCTATTGTGAATGTCGCTGTTGCGGTGCGCCGGTGGCGGAGGCAAGTTCCGCTGCACGCTAGTTATTCTCTCGCCTGTTTTGATTGAGCCAGGAGTTCCGCCTACATTGAGACCAGTAGATGACTGGGTTCGCTTGAGCTCACGGCCTGGCAATGGAGGTAGCGGTCTGTGGTCAGTTGGGCCGGACTCGGTTCGTTGCTGTAGCTGACGACCAGCGGCAGCGGCAGCAGCGAAACTTGAGCTCGGGCCTGGGCTGTTGTATTCATAGCGGTCGTCATCACCTCTGGGAGTAGGCGGGCTACGGCTTCCGCGATGCCAGCCATCGGCATCAGGTAGGACAACAGGAGTCTTATCAGTGTCTTCGAGGGAGGCATCGAAGCTGTCTTCTGGGTCATCATGGCGGTACATGTGATCATCGTAGTCGTCGTCTTCCTCGTCGTCATCAATGTAGCTGCCTTCGTTTGACTCGGTGTCGATGGAGGAGAGGTCTGGAGTGGCCATTTCATATTCGTTGACTTGCGGTGGTGCGTTGTCAAATGTGACGCTCTTGGCATGGCGGTGCAGAGTACGGTGAGGATGAACCTTATCTTCCATAGTCCACTGGCCAGTTTCTTCATTAAAGCTACTCTTGAAACGAGACGCAGAAAGCGAGGACTTGATAGGTGACGGCTGATCGCGGCTTGGTGTTTGTGGTGGAATAGCTGGTAGGGGCGATCGCGTCTCGGGCGTAGAAGCGTCTACTGGAGGCGAGCTCAGAATTGGGTCTGCTAGATGAGCTGGCGTAATCTTGGCAGGAGCTGACAATGAGGACATCGAGGCGGCGCCACGCACATGCCCGGGAGTTGACGGGCCAGATACGGAGCTCTGGTTTCTGTTGTGGGTTGGCTTGCGGTCCGGCGTGCGCATTGCGGCCGCGAGATCAAAGTTAGCACGGATTCCCGAGCCGCCGAAGGCGTTCCCTTGCACCTTAGCAAGAGGGCGCTCGATGTAGTGAATGCGAGTCGGGTCATATTCTTGCTTCTGCTCCAGAGCCAAGATGTTGGAGTTCTTGACTCTGGATGCCTTTTCGAGACGTTCGAGCGATGAGCGACGCATAGGTGACGATGATGATATTCCGGAGGTGCTGTATAGTATGCTATTTTCGGTTACAGAGTTGCGACTCTGCCAGAAGATGCGAGGAGAAGCAGTAGTATCAACAGGAGACGGTTGGAATGGCGAAGAGTCGGGGTTGAGGGCCATCGTCTGCACATTACAAGTAAAGTACGTGTTAGAGCACACTCTTAGCAAGTCAAGGGGTTAGATTACCACCGCCTATCCTAGGGATGGAAATTGAGAGACAGGGAGCCCGATGCCCATGCTACGGCTCGCGGCCGTCAATACATGAAGCAAAGGACCACCTACTGCCCACTAAGAGGACATACCTTTAACGTTTGGTTCCGGCTGGGGGAGTTCCGACGCTTCTCTCCAGGCGAGATTTCGCTCAGGGCACGACCAGCAGTAGACTTTTTGGTTGGCGATGGGGTTTTATTGATGCGGAGGGGATGCACCTAGCAAGATGGGAGAAAATCAAGCGTTAGCAGAAATGAGCCAGGAAAGTAACAGTGCAAAGACTACAGGCTTGCTTGCTTGCCCATATGCAGGTCAAGCATATCCTTTTTCAGGTCTTCTCTTGAGTAGTAATTCGCAGCCTAAAGATAAAAAAGGTAAAGAAAAAACAGCAAGGGAGAGGTCGTCCTTTAGGCGCAAGTTTTTAGAGGTAGAATTTGGTTGTCGGCATAGCAGCCAGCTACCAAAAAGAGAGGGAAAAAAAAATGGCACAATATCACAAAAGGGCACACTAACGGGTTCAGACGAAGCCATGTTCGTGCTTGCGTCGACTGACGCAGGCAGGCAGAAATCTCTGAGTCGAGGGACAGTCGTCGTAGGAGTCGAATCGGTTGCTATCAATAAACGGGCCTTGTTATGGCGGCGGAGGTCACGATTTCCGGTAACTTGGTAGAAAAGAAAGAATCTATGGCACGGGACAAGTACAAGACGACATCAGCTTAAACTGCAAATCACATCGGTCACAATGGCGTTCAGGGCAGCGAACATAGCACTACTAGTTTGATTATATGAAATTCGCGATGGTTGCGGAATGCGCCGTCATCTTCCCTAGGCTTTGTATAGTGCAGATGCAGGCAAATGCAGATGCAGCAGCAGCTGACCGCCAAACGAGCAAGCAGGTCGAAGTGGACTCAGCTGCAGCTCGGCAGAATCAAGGAGTTCGATCGGTAGGCTATTAGTGGGCTTACCTGGTGAATGGCGATGCTCTCGATAGAATACAAGCTGTAGGTAGTAAGACGAAAAGAAAGAGAAAAGAACGAAGGGCAATGACGAATAGAAGAGAAAGCAAATGAATGTAATGTATCAGAGGGCAAAAATAAATCAAGAAAACAGCGTCAACGATGTGATATTGAGATGAAAAGAAAAGTAGAGGAATGCAGGATAATAAACAACAAGGCCAGGCCTGCAAAAACGATGCCCTTGTAGAAACAACACAGCAATAACAACAAAAACAATAGAGATAGCAATATGGTAGCTATCGCTATAGTGGCGATGGATGGCAATAGCGATGATGGCTGTTATTGGCGTGAAGTCTATGCAGGCGAGCAATGCAAAGCGAGCTTAAGTGAGGGGAAGAAGATCACAGAACAGAAAGAAAGAGGAGAAGAAGAAGCGAACCGAAGAAGAACCTGGATAGGATACGAAGATGTCTTCAAATGAAGGAATAAAGACGATTCTACGGTGTTTTTTTCCCTCTTTTTTCCTGTCTTGCTTGCACGGTAGGTGCGTTTTTTGGTGGTGACGATTTTTGCTAAAGAAGGTGCAGGGACCGCTGCTTATTGGTACATTCAGCGCCGGGATGTAAACAAACAGCTTTGCCCACTATAGCACTCTACAACTACAAGGGCTCTATAAGGACGGGCTATACAAGGTTCTTCTTGGCTTCTATTCTCTTTGCTACATCCCAGTCAGCACAACAAAGCCGCTTTTCGTTGCCTGTAGCAACGGCAAGACCTTCAACTCCTGGCTTCTCAAACGCTCCCCTCCCTCGCCCAAGTCATCAATAAACACAGATACTAAAGCAAAGACTGTAGCAAAAAACGCAAAAAACGCAGTCTGGGCAACGGGTCGAGAGCTGATTTACCGCCCCTGATTGGATAGCAGGGCTTAAATCTGGTGCAGCCCGGAAGAGATAGGTTGCATCCTCTAACTTGTTCTCTGATTTATCCTCTTATTGATCCTCACTCGGCTTCTTGTGACTTATCCTGACTGATGTGTCCCAACTTGGTTCGCTAGGATATAGTGGCCTCAGACGCAACTCGATCTTTGATTGGGTTCATGCGCCCAAGTCTAATTTGTGTTGTATATATGCATATATGCATGTGCATACATATCTTGTACCTACTATAACCCAAAGGAAATCAACAAACTGCAACAATAATCTATACATGTCGCTATAACCCCAACCCTTATGATAACCAAATTCACTTTCTTTTGACCACATCAACTAGTGGCGTCTCACCATCGACCGTTGCCGAACAACGTCAAACACGAAGAAGCCATTGTTGTGCCGTCCAGTAAAGTGAAAGGTGCCTTATAACTAAAACTTCACTCTAAAAAGAAAAGAAAAAAAACAAAGCTGCTCCTTTCTCAGCGCTTATCTCTGACCCGTCACAGGCCTCAAAATCTCAAGTCAACAAACTAATTGTAAAAAAAAAAACACCCCGCTTTGCGTCGAGGAGGCCAGCTCAAAACAAACATCCCGATTCAGAAATATAGACTTCCTGTAGGGGCTATTATTGTTTATGTTTTGCCGTTTCCGTCTTGCCAAGCTTGCTTGTGGCACACGCGAGAACTAGTCACCGACGTTACTAATCCCACCCGGAACTGGAATGTATTCCATCATATGCACTCTGCACCATATCGTATACTACACATATCATGTGTTGTGTTATCTCGTAGTCGTGTACTGCTCAACGCTATCTCAACATACATAATATTGAATTCTCTGTTGTTCTCTGCTGCTCCAACAACCAAGTCCAGGCTAGCAATCCCCACCGCTCTATCAACTGCCGTTCCATTAACAGATCTCCCCGAAGTTGCCTCTCAGCTCTAGTGCGACCTAGCGCATAAAACATCGTAATAAAAAAACAACGCTACTGACTGTGCGATAAGCAACAGGCTAGGCGCCCGGCATCTCGTCTGCGCCGGCTTCATGCGGCTTCGTCTTTTTGCCGGGTTAAAGCGACAGCTTCATCATGTCGCCTTGTTTTGACTGGTCTTCTTCTTCGTCTTCGATGCTTCTTTTGCAGCTTCTGTATACCACCATCCAGCTTTATGCCTTGCTATTTCTTCTTTTTGACCCGTTGCTTGCTTGCTTCATGTTATATTGGCACGGCGACTTGCATGAGAGACACATGCACAACGAACAGGGTTCATCAAACACACCGTCTGTGTACCTTACAGTAGGTGCATACAATTGACTGTGTACATCGCATCTCATTAATGATACAAACCCTACATGTGACTTGTGAGCTCCCATCGGTCTATCGCCATCCATGGGAACACTGCATAGCCTGGTAACCCGTTTGCACCAGATACACACGATGGACATAAATATATGTACATAGCCAATCACCACAGCAGCACGCCATTTCAATGCAGCCTCTCGCTGCTCAGCGATCGTGATGATGAATTAACGCTAGGCTCAGACAATAATTGGTGTAATACAGCCCACGGAACAAAGCAAAAACACAGCGTAAAAAAAGGAAATAAAGCCAGCAACGAAACATGAGATATTGAAGTAAAGATCTAATCGTTGTCTACTTTACTCCTGTGCTCTGTTCCACGCCACGCATTCATCAAGCTTGACACCCGAGCCACCAAAACAGTCCAAGGCACTGCCAATTGTCAAATCGACTTTCCCTCCACTAATGATCTTAACTAGCTCTAAATCGGCCAGACTACGGCCGCCGCCCGCATATGTCACGGGGATAGAGCACCATTCCGCCAGTTTGGCCACTAGCTTTTCGTCAATGCCCTTTTGAAGACCCTCGTTGTCGGCAGCGTGGATGAGGAACTCGGAGCAATATGGCTCCAGAGCTTTGATTGTTTCTACCAAGAACAGAGCATTGTTAGTAAGAAATTGAAATGAGAAGGGGATTTAGATTGAAAACTGAAAAACAATTAAAAGAAAAAAAAGCCTGGATCAATGGAGAGCTTCAAAGATCAAGTAAATACAGAGATTGCGTGTTGGACGTACTTTGGTTCACCTCCATGCTAGTTATGGTCTGCCACTTGTTCATGGCAACGTGCCAGCTGTCTTCACCAGTACAGCGGCAGCTTAGATCGATGACAAGCTTGGTCTTGTCATTTCCCAGAGCAGCTAGAACAGCATCGAGCCTGGGTTGGCTAAATTCCCCCTCAGGGAAGAGGTAGCTTGTGATAATGACCTACAACGCAGGTTTTTTTTCATTGGTTTCTTATGTTAGCCGATTTGATCCTGTTCCCTTACAAAAAAACGAGTACTCTCCCTCCCCTTCAATATGTCGTCAAGGGAGACTAGGTTAGGCCGTAGGACGAAGGGAAAGATATGTAGGTAGAGTAGATGAATGAATTGGGGATCCTCAACTAGGGTAACAACCAATCTGTTCAAAAACCTTGGGCGTACTGTATAGATTTTCCATCTCCCTCTCTGCCCTCTTGGAGGAACTCAAGTCTTGTGACCTATTTCTCAATGAAATAGGCCAGAGGAATAATAATGAAGGGAATACTACCAAACTGACCTTTTCAGCACCAGCATCTATCCATTCTTGTGCATTCTTATCCGTGATACCTCCACCAACCTGTAGTCCTCCAGACCACGCCGCCAAAGATTCTTTCGCCGCCTCTGTGTTGTTCGGCCCTAGCATTATGACATGCGCACCGGCTAGACCATTGTCCCTGTAAAGCTTAGAGAAGTAAGCCGGCGGATGCGGCGATATGAAGTTGGTCTTCAGAGAGCTGGAGGTACTATCGAGAGTGCCGCCGACGATTTGCTTGACCTGGCCGGCGTGGAGATCGATACAAGGCCTGAAGCGAGTCATCTTATATGAGAAGGAGGTAAGATAACCAAGTGGGGTTTATTGGATAGAGTAAACGTTGCCGAACTCGGGATACTCCTCTGTATATCGTGACTTTTCCGATTGGTGATATCGGTCCTCCGGCATTTTGTTGAAAAAGACGTCCGGATAGTCACCGAGAACGGAAACTATAAAGTGGGTCGTGTATGACTGTCGCGACTAGGGTTTCCCATTATGGATTTGTGTAAACCCTAAGATATTGTACTTATGTAAATTAAATAGAAGATGCACTAAGATCATGATAATGGCGTGCGGATTATGAGAATATTTTAGATGGAATGCTGTAAAAATGCATTATAATAACTTGTTTGATTTATGTTATCACTACAAAATAACAAAATATGAAGCTAGGTGGCTTTCAAAGCCAAGTTCCAGCCTTGTACATATAACTTCTCAGGCATTGATGAAAGATTTACTCCGTCTTGGCGAATCTACGAGCCAAAATTCTATGATTTTGTTGTTTGTAATCAACAATCAGGTGATATGATGAAAAAGAAACTTGCTAGATATACATATCTATACGTACATAGCAGAGTGATCACGTAAATTTCAGATACTGATATTCTACATATTTGTGATGATTCTTACCTTATGACACCCAGTATACATAAATTCAGACATGATCCGGAAGGGCCACATCTAGGCAGAAGTATAAAATGACAGGGGATAGAGAACAACTGGTAATACCATACACATATACATATACTATGTGATGTGGCAATTGTGGGGGAAGATATATGGAAGCCTAGCGTTGGTGTACCTTCGTCGTATCCTTCCGAGCAAGACGGTGTGTGAGCTGGGTTTTGTCGCTAATGTTCAATGCTGAAAATATGGTCCTGAAGATGGAAGGGCATCGTAAGAGTGTAAACGTGTAAAAGTGTGTGCGAAGATGAGCGAGAGACGGCTCATATATAGTCACTCGGCCAGAGTAAAAGAGCATGTGCGGCTATCGGCGTTTCCACATTTGGTTAAACACGCAAAAGGGCTGTAAGCCTGGTCTGTTCGCGACCTACGAGGTTTTCCGGTAATCGACGGAAGATGATAGGATTGTGAGTAGCACATGTTTCAAAATGTGGGTGTAGAGATAGGCGTCCACTCGAAAAAAAGGGAGTATTCTAGGTAGAGATCTAGAGTTACCAGATTATCTGTTGATTGTTAAAGGTCGGATGTATGTTTGCTTGCGTTTAAGGTTGGAAGCAACGTGATGCATGGCTAGGGAGGCTGTTAGGTAGTAGAATAAAAATAGAATATGTAGTCAGGACTTGCACATGTGTACGTATGATAGACAGTGACGATAGTATAAGTATGGCGATGAGTTTTGATAACAGCTGCCAGCTTATAAGACGGCAGCTGGACAGGAACCTGAAAGACGAAGGTCGATCAATATATGAAGTAGTTTTAGGCAGATAGCAGAACAAGATCAATACAAAATAAAGAAAGCCCCGGAAACATTGCTCTCGGAGCGTGTACGAGGAGAGGCTTTTTAAATGATATTAGAAGTCAGACTTCTTTGGTAAATGTTTGTTGGTCGATGTGAAGGCCGTCTAGGCAGCAGGATTTGAAAGATGCACTATGTAGTATTGGCAGGCTGCAGGGATCCAATTTTCTCTGAACTACAGCTCGGCAAGCGGCAAAAAAACCAAAAGAAAAGAAGATATTTGTACAATAGACAGTAGAGAAGGGCTGTCGCCTGAATTAAGCTCGTACAACGCGCCGCCTAAGCGAAGAAGAACAACGGGAAAACGTTGAACGGGATAGGGAGGTAGCTATAACGCCACACTAGAGTGGCTGGCGCCCCACATTTAGCGACTGTCGGGCCAATAGCTAGGTGCGTCTGACTGCGACAAAGCCGTACGAAAAAGGTGGGGCGCGTGTGGCGCTTACGACAAACAGGCACAGGCCAGGGTCTAAGGATCTAGACTAGGCAGCGACATAAAGAGGGCGCTGTGTCAAAATCCGAACTTAGTTCGTTAGTTGGGGCTGATCTTTTGGAGGTCGGAGCGACGAAATCCAACATCTAATATCTGCTAGAATTGTCTTATTACTATAATCGTAAAATCATTTCGAGAATTCCATCTGCTGCTCATCTAGTCTTTCTTTCTTTTTGAAGTTGCCCAATTGGAAGCCATTTGCCATTTCTGTTTACTCGATATTGCTCTGGCTATTGATCAACAATCAATCGCTGCTATCACATCATCCTGGCTATCATAACCGTCCATATCCTCTCATCTTCCCTTCACCACATCGTCTCTCTACCTGCCTGGCTGCAGCCTTCCTTCTTTTGTCACCAATGCCCAGCTCATCTTAATACTGCCGATTCATATTTTTATCACCATATATCCACCATATTATCACCATATATAGCAAAGTGGAAGCTTCACATATCTGTTCTTAGGCCAATATGGCTGACTTTTACCGGAGCGGGGACTCTGTCCCCTTCCGCAACCGCCTATCTAACCTATATAACGACACCAAGCGGTCGACTGACTTCGTGATCAAGGACCCCGTTCAGAGCAGCGAAAACCCCGACATCAAGGCTCTCCATCGTCAGCTTCGTGTCCAGAAAGATCGACTTGTCAGCTGGGGCGTTGAATGGTCCAACCCTAACCAGAAGTCCGATCTCGATGAGGACCTATCCAAAGCTGGCCTGGCCGAGGTCGTCGGTAGTGTCATGTCCACAATCAAGGATATTCTAGACGAGGCCGAGCCTATGTGGCAGAGCTCACGCCGTATGATTGGCGATGGTGCCTCGGCCCGGGCTATTGCTGCCGCTGGAGACAGCAAGACGCCCATCGTCGAGTGGGACAAGACTCACTTTGAGAACCTAGTTTACGATCTTAAGACCTCTATCGACACTCTGTTCGACCTGTCTCGTGCGCGTGCTCTGGCGCCTCGGGCAAGTGGTCTTTCCTCCACAACCGCTAAAAGTCAGATCAACACTACACAGATCACACAGGACTGCGATAGCAGACAGTTTGAATTGTCTCGCCTGAAGACGCCACAGCAGATCGACCCCGCTAACCTGACGACACTGGAGTCACTTCGTAGAGAATCAACTGCCATGGGGGCTTCTGCCTCATCGCTAAGCAATGGCATCGTATACATGAGCAGCAAGGGCCTGACCGCGCTAAATGAGCCTAACGACAAGATAACCCTCAAGCCTGTCTTGCTTGAGTTTGCTCCCTTCTCCCAATTATATGCTGCGACTGGAATGACACCGTCGCTAGACCACTTCGAGAAGCTCTATGCCGGCTTACAACGGCCATCACAGTCCGCTGGATCATGGTCTGGCGTGCCTCGGCTACTCGGCTACTTCGAGGACATTCCCATGTCTCGCTTGGGTCTCGTCTACCAGTTCCCCGAATCATTCACAGCCGTGAATTTTGAAAGTGATACGCATAACCCCGTCAGTAACCTTCGTACACTCAACGAACTGCTCTCGCGGCCAGACTTTGAGCCGCCACTTGAGGCCAAATTCAGACTTGCCCACAACCTGGCAAACACTGTCTTTGATATGCACTCACGTGATGTTACCCACGGTGCTGTGCTCGACACCAACATTTCTTTCTGTAGCTCTTCGACTCATGGCTACGACATTTCAGTCAATGAAATTGATCTTCGCCGTCCTATGATTTCGTCTTTCGAAATCTTCCCGTCTTGGTCAGACGTCAACATGATGGACCCCGTCATGTCGGGAACTAACCCTATCTATCGTCATCCTCTTGACCCGCGTGTAACACCTCACTCGCCCCTTGTACAGTCTCCAGATCTCCGCGTGCTTGATTTGTACTCTCTTGCCGTTATGCTTTTGTCTATTGGCATGTGGACTAAGCCCGAGAACTTGGTTGTAGAGGGTGCGCCTTCTATACCCGAGTCCATCGTTGACCAATTGGCTATTCGCTGCGGCACACTTTTCATGAAGTCTGTTCAGACGCTCTGGTCTGCTGTTGACATGGAATTGGCTGGACAAACTACTGGAGTCGAGCTGTTGACTACGGTTCGGACTAAGGTCATGGGCTATCTTGAGGCCTGCAGTGCCTTGGATGTCGATGGTGCCAACGAACCCGTACCAACACCAACAATTCCCGTCAGAAAATCAGCTCCACGCACTGAAGGTGCTCGGTTTGGATCTTACCGCGGCTCAGAGACTGCTCGCCAGAAGCAGATTGAAGCATTCGGACTATCTGCTGCAGAGAAAGCGATGACTGACAGACCACCTTTACCTGGTAAGCAATCTGTATACATGAACTCAAACCTTTTGACGCCATATTCTAACAATTTCCATTTTTAGCCCGCCCAACAAGCGAATGGAAAACTGCGAGCGCTCCTCGACAGAAACCACTACCTGCCCCACCTGTGGCTGAAAAGGCCAAACTTCGCCTGTACAACCAAGTACAAGTGCCTCTGCCATCTACAGTAGTTGATACTTGGAATAATGTTCTCATGCACCAAATCAATCAAGCCCTCAAGCAATTCTATCGCAAGCATGCTGAGACTGTCGAGATTTCTCTCGAGTCCATAGGAATCTCACCAACGACTACCAAACCAACAGTTTTAATTGTGTGTTCGTCAGTTGCCAAGGTCAAAGCTATTTTAAAACGCAAGCTTGGTGACCTCTTTGATCCTGATTCCGGCATGGGCTTTGGTCTGAAAGTATGCAGTGGCAAACTCGTCCGTTCTCACCGGGGCGCACCGATTCGAAGCAACGCTGAAGACGATGCCGATATCAGCACAGCTATGAATGGTGGTTACCAGGTATGTCCCAACAATGGTGCTAGCATTGGTGTCTGGACCGGCACCCGTCATCTTCCTCCTGTTAGCTTCGGCGGTCTTGTCATGGTCGATAACAAGCCATATGGCATGACGGTTCACCACATGCTGGATGACCCCGAACAAGCCTCTGACTTGGACAATTCGCCTGACTTTGCAATTCCCTCTTCAGGACGGCCCAAGACAAGCAGCGACCAACCACCGAAGCCACCACCAAAACGAGCCTTTACACCGCCCATGGTTGAAGCACCTGCCGCCGACGAGCCAACTGTCCGCCGTAGCAGTGGCCGCCGCAAACCCTTTGATTCCGCGTTCCCCAGCCGTAACTCTAGCCTACCAGTGCATCAGTTGCAATCATCGGCGGCTTCACCTCAATCTTCGCAACAACAGCCGTCATTGTTGCCCCGTCTGGTCAGCAGCAACAGCAGGGCCGGCCGCGGCCAGCCTGGGATCAATCAACGCCTAAGGCAGCGCAGGACCGACCGACTATGATAAAAACAGCGGCAACCAGGGCTACGACTTCAACGACAATGATGACGATAATTCCAGCGAAGACCATGAACGCGCCAAGGCCGAGCTAGAGGCCGTGTATGCGGATCTTGCGCAGGAGTTCCCTGATTCAGATGAAGACGGCTCCTCAGTAAGCTGCTCTGATGTCGATGATTATATGACGGACTCTGATGACGAGAGTATCAGTTTTTTGAACTACATGGAGCCTGGTGATAAACAAGGCATCGAAGCTGGGTTTGGCGATCGTTATATTGTTACTCAGCCAGCACGTGATGATGTCGGCGATAACTTTTACCCGTGTGATGATACTGCCGACGAAGACCACCTTCACACGTATGGCCTAGGCGAAATCTTTGCTTCTAGTGGCATCCGTCGTCGCACCAAAGATGGCATGATCCATGAGATTGACTGGGCGTTGTTCGAATTCAACCCCAATCGACTGCCCACGGCTAATACCATCCCGCGCATCGAAGCGGGCAAAAGCGAGTCGAATTCGATACCTCTTCAGCCAACAACAGTAGCGGCTACATCAAATCTTCCTGGCTTGGAAGTTCAATGCATGGCGCGTACGTCTGGTCTACAGACAGGCAAGATTTTGCCGACGTTGACCAGCGTTAAAATATACGGCCGTTCTACGCCATCGCACAGTTATCAGGTCTCGCCTTTGCCCACCTCAGCATCCTCGTCTCCATCGAATACGAAGTCATTTCCTATCGGCTTACCGGGTGACTCTGGCGCCTGGGTTATTGATCGTCATCAGGGACTTGTCTGTGGTCACGTTCTAGCGTGGTCACAACGGCGCCAAGTCGCCTACATCTGCCCCATGGACGTGTTGTTACTCGACATTGCAGACACGTTGGGAGCTGCGGAAATCGGACTTCCAGGCGGAGAGGCCCTTGTGCGGTTAATGGACGATCAGAACAACAGTAACGAACGTTTGGCACAGCGGGCGCGTGAAGACCGCGAGAGGCGGCAGCTGGAAGAATATGAAGCGAGTATCCGTCTCGCAGAACAATTAGAAGGGTTGGACGTGAAAGAGAAGACGATGGGCTTCGTGCGTACATTTTGACTACGAAGATGTGGGAGCTGGAGAAGTGGAGGAGTAGAAGGACATCTCTGGTCCTGTTCAGGGGATACTAAAAAAACATAACCTCTTGGTTGGATCTACACGCCGATGGGGGGCGGTTTACGACTTTATCTTACTTTCTTTTTCTTTTTCTTTATCTATCTTGGCGTTCTGGTTTGGGTGGAAAATGACGGGGTTATGGGTATAAAACCCTCATGCCTTTTTATTGATATCACGATACAGTGCTTCTTTACTTTTTTATTCTTCTAGATATTTCATCTAAGCTATGGAACAACATAGCAACGACATAATGTTTTTTCTCTTCAACTAGCGTTAAGAAATTGTATACATTATTCATTCTTCTATCATTCAATCTCAAAAAACTAATTTCTTTACATGAAATCGCTTTCCCAGCCCTCATCTCTATCCTGATTACTTGAAGCCGCCATACCTTCTTCCGTAAAGATATCGTCATACGCATGATCCTTTTCCCACTTCTTCTGTTTATACTCAGCCTCCTTCCTAGCCTCCTCGCGTTTCCGTTCCTGCGCGGCAGCCTGATCACGTTTACGCAAGACCTTAAGATGGGCCTCTTTCTCCTCTGCCAAATCGAGTGCGGGGGGAAGTTTCTCGATGCGTGTTTTGTTAAGGCGGTTGATGATGGGGTTCTCACGGGCGGGAACAAGCACACGGCGGACTTTACGTTGGTCTTTGAAGGAGACTTGGCCGGCTACCATGGAGCCGTCTTTGTGTAGGTTGGACCATGGGGTGTAGATGACGGTGATGTTGTCCTTTTTGTTCCCTATAAGATGAAAAAATAGGAAGGAGGGTTTGGTATGTTAGATAGTGGAATTTGAAGTTGAAGTGAGGGGGAAGTGAGGTTTACCTTCGATGGAATTCGCTTTGGTTAGCTGAGCAAGATCTTTGACGAGATCTTCGGGAAGTTGGTCCCAGACCTGGCCATCTCTCATGCGTAGATATATATGAGCACTGGATAGTTTATCCACATGGAACTATTCACCACTTAATTAGTCACTTCTTGACTCTAATATGAACAAGATCATGACCAACTGGTTCTGTTAAAGAAACAAGAGCTTACCCTAAAAGAGTCGTTAGCAAACACAAATTCTTTCTATCTCGGGATAAGAGGAATGTGACGGAATTATACTCACCAGACGTCTTCTTCCCAGCCATACTTGATAAGCTCTTCGTCTATGCAGAATGTCAGCTTGTTTTGTTCTTGATGCGTAGATGTGACATTTTGATATATTTTCATGTTTTGTTGCCTGTCTCACCCCGACAAAAATAACGTATTTTACACTCGAATTTCCCTATGAACACAAGAACTACGCTTTAATGGGAGTAAAAGAAAGAAAAACTCACTTTCAAACTTGTCTTTACCAACATAGATGTTGGCTGGCGGATCAACCACCTTGGATGTGAAATAATAAACCATTTTTTTCTTAGCTTCTTGGTGTCTTCAAGCACTTTCTATTATATCCTGCCTTCTTCTTTTCGAATAAAGGAAGAGAAGAAAGGGAGAGAATAATATCATCTGACAAACTTTTTAGATCATTCGCTTTCAACGACGAAAACTACCTTGAACCAAAGTTTGCCTCATGATTGTTGCACAAACATTATGGGTGACGTTGAAAAAAATGGCATCACGTGATTTATAGAACTCCTCATATGCCTAGGGTTTAGGTTAGCACATGAGGGTTATGAGTTACAAGACGGCTACACAACTAGGAAGAATCTAAGGTTGCACCTTGGCAAAACATAAAAAAGGTAGAAGGCATTATGGATTAGGACAAATATTAAACAATGTTGACTGATCAACTATTTCATTTGACTAAATTTATCGTCTATCTACCAGGGCCACTAATATTATAGGACGCCGGATTGATTACCTGTGTGGTTAGGGTATTGTCTATGGTGATGTGGAACGGTCTTTGTGAAAAGACGTTTGCCCCCCCAATAGAAGAAAAAGTGTAGTGGGTCCTTCTTTTTCTCACAAGAGCATGAATCCGTAAAGTTTACATGGTGTAGGCAGAGGTGGTAGTCTACAAAGTCTCCGTGATGTGATTGGGCGGCTAATAGCCGGCCCCGTGTCTTTCTTGACAGTTTGAAGGGATCCTAAGGGTTACAGAGAGTCCTAGGTCCTTGTAAGTTGTCGGGGCAGAGGATGTCCACCAGTCGGTGTACTCCTTGTGTAGCCGGCTCCGAGCACATCTATCTTTCTATTCTACTACTTGAATTGTTTAGCACGTGGCTAGGGTTAGGCTCTGGATGCCTGGATTGGGTTTGAAGGGCGCTGTACAGCGATTGTCCTATTGTTTTTTTCTGAAAAGGGGACACAATTCTGTGAGGAATTGTGTTTTGTAAAGGATGGTTGACATCCGTTTTGCTCCTACCGAGGTGCCTAGGATCTTATTCAGAGTGCCTAGGCTCCTGGGTCTTCCTAGTTCTGCAAGTTTATTGTGTACTAGTTGATAGGAGGCGAAGTGGGTGATGGCCTTGGGTCGTCCACTGGCACAGTTTTTGTTTGCTTCCATATGTTGGAAGCGGTCATGGTATTGTGAAAAATCGCCGTGTCCAGTTCGGCATTGTATTAGGTATCCAAGGTGACGTCTTGGTAGTTGCAATTCTGGGGACGGGCCTCAGGACTATGGGATCTCAAGTTCACGGTAGATGCTGGGGGTGGCTGTGTGCCACCAATGTAAAACGATGAATAAATAAATAAGTATATTTGGGGCAGAGTTCCTTTCGGGGGCAGCCTTCTGTTTGGTGGAACCCGAAGCAAGCGTCACGCTGGTGTACTCGTTCGTGGTGTCTGGCTTTGGTCGCCGGAGCACTGGACCCAAAGAGTTCGAGGGTGGTTTTTAGTGGTCTCTATGGTGAGAATACCACCGAGAGAGTGGTTGTCGAGTCATTGTTGTGTCGGGACAGAGCCACGCAGGTAGGTAGACGTTAAAGAGCCAATGATGATGAGTAAAATGCCTTGGCACCACGATGGGAACAACGCTCATATCCGAGATATCTTTGAGTATCTCAAGCTAACCTAAATCTAACAACCCAACCACACTACCATTTGTCACGTAAATGAGTGACCATGGGATTTTCAGTGGATTACTGCTAGCCATAAGGTATTGCTTACCAAATGAGTATTCTTTGTCGTTTAGCGGGAATAGTATAGTCACCAGAAATGTTTCAATGCCTAATTTGCTGTCACAAGCTTTATGACTAGCGTTCCAAAAAGTCTTTAGACTTACAAAGGCAATATGATCCAAAATATTGCCAAAGTTTGTCTTGGCATTTGGCTTCCATTTCATATCCGAGGCTAACCATCCTGTAAACACAGTAGAAGGAGTTGGTTGGATCGAAGTAGACTGTATAGCGAGTTGCTCAATTGCAGGAGACGAAACACTAATACAGTTGTTAGTATATGTATTCAAGGGCCGGTTCATTATCATTGCATACTCTTTCAGTGCAATGCTTTTGCCGTACAAAGGCGTCCAAAATTTAATTTCTGAATCTGGTTTCACAACCCTGATGCGGTTAGGATACTAACAAGTTATGACGTAGTATCTTGAAGGCTCCGGGCCTCTCGGGTCGCACACGCTCTACTGCTCCTTGCCATGTCAACGCTCTATGTATGATATATGATTAGTATTAGCATGATAAATGATAATATTAAAATCAAACTCACCTTCGCATTCCACGATCATTTGTCTCTGATATGATGAATCTGAGGGGTGCTAGACAAGTTCAAAGACTGATCTCTTTTTTAATTGATATCCTCCTCTCTTGTGTGATCTGTCCCTTCTTTTTTGGGCCCAAGGCAGTATTTTATGAGTACTTCCTCTAATCTTTCGATCTTGTATCACATGAGATATTCCACAGTCTCTATTACGTCATACGTTAAGTGCATGGCCTGAGTTTGAAAACCCGGATTTTTAACACAACATAAGATCGTAGAACCAGCTGGAGTGAGGCCTGGGTATATCCCATAGTCTTTCCTGCAATATACAATATATGATCAATCTACTGACTTCATACAAGTACTAGAAAATGAATCATTTAGAGTCATAATTTAAAAGAAAAACACCAGAATATATTTATTTTCTCTTTCATTTCTATCATGAACAAATAAAAACAAGAAAGAAAAAAAGGAAATATAGAGATGAGAGATCGATCTCGCTAGTAGAACAAGGGGAAAAGAGACGTGACTAGTAGGTCAACGTGTTGTGATGGAAGACTTC
>RHDR01000558.1:0-20865 GCA_009806295.1 Davidsoniella neocaledoniae
TTCTCAACATACGACCATAGCTGATAGAAAGCACGGGATCCCGTCCGCTCTCCCCTAGTTAAACTATCAAGCGCCCGATCAGTACTACGGTGGGTGACCACGTGGGAATACCGGGTGTTGTATGTATTTTTGATGTCAAATTCCTTTTTAGCTGTCTTGTTAATTTTTTAAATCATCAGTCAGTCGCCTCCATTCATAATATGTCCCACGCCAGTCTTGCCGGAGCACGGAGATGGAGACGAGACCGACTACGTCTCGACTATGAGGGATTGTAGAGAAAGCAAAAAGTATACCGTCCGCTGACAGGTGTCCTCTCCGAACCTCCCTTCCGTGTCTCCCGCTACAATGGACTCACCCGAACAGAGTTGGGCAGCTAGAACCGGAGATGGTGGCTTTGATAAGTACCATGACCGGTGGAAACACAGTGGTCCCCGCGGATGCAAAGCCTGCAGCAAGCTACGGACACTAGTGGACCTATAAGGCCCTATCGAGACCATGGAGTCAGAGATTTATGGACAAGCTCCTGAAACCCACCAAAGCAACAGGTCATGTTGCCAGCGTGTTACGTCGAAATCTCCGGCTCTTGGCAGAACGAGAACAGCCCGGGCGACCCGAAGATGCCGGGATTCAGTCACAACCAAGGGGGGGGATAGAGTAAGTAGAGTGATTTGTAGATAGACAAAGGGGTGATGTCAGGAGGGCTCTATGAAGATGTTGAGCGGTCTTCCGCCCTTTTATTAGTTTTTATTAGTTAGAAACGCGGCAACAGTTATACCGGAGAAAGGATAAAACCACACGTACTCCGCCGGTGTGATTCCCTGTGCCGACAGTTGATGGCCTTTCAGACCAGATAGCTTTAGCTAACGGCATCTTCTATCAACTTCTCGGCGGTTAGAAATTTCAGGTATATGTAGATTTATAGCATTGTCCAAGATTAGTCAAAAGTGACTCTCTATCCATTACTCCCATGTATGTGTTTGTGATTCCATGATTAGCTACTGCGTTTCTTTTACTTGCAGCGAGTCCATTTCATGAAGTCCGGAAGGCCCCGGCTGTCTCACGGCGGACCTCACGTTATGACCTCCTTGACTAGACTTTGATTATATTAAACTCATTCGGATCATACCACGCTGGATCAGTTACTAGATATATCTGTATCCTCGATTCCTATATGGCCTCCGCACAAGACAAGTATGGTATATAATGTATAATGTCTCCTAAACCTCAGATTGCCACATACGACTATAGCTTGTAAGTTAATCTACCAAGCACCGAACTAATAGTGCACATTTATTTAAAAAGAAAAAAAAAAAAAAGTAATATTATCACGGTGGGTGGCTATTTGAGAATCCCCGGCGATGCATGTTTTATTCTGATTTCTTTTTTATTGACTCGCGAACGTTGAAATATCAATACGTTAATCAGTATCTATGCTATTTCTAGACATAGTGCACAACGTTTAGGAAGCAAAAATTAGTTCCTTTTTTGTACCACGGTTTCTTTAAAACTTTGGTCGAGTGTAGCAGATCTTCCATCCAATGATTGATAATCTAGGATCTAACCTAAGTCGAAAGAATAGTAATGGAAAGTGATGCAAAGCAAACAAACCAGCAAAAAAATCGCGTTATGGTTGTACCAAAAGTTATGGTGAATAGTACAACACATTCTTTTCATGCGTTAGGCGGTTGCCTTATGTAATATCCACACCTTCACCATAATAAGTGTTTAAAGATAGAACAAACTTGTTTTTTAGGGTTACTCAACAACGCCATTCCCGTCGATGCCTTTATGTTTTTGGCTATCAGTCATCAGGCCTACCTTTTTAGGTAATTATTGCCATCCAACATCTCTAGTTGTGCCTGATAGGATTATAGAGGCAAAATGCAGATATTCTATAGAGAAAACATAGAATCGATTTTTTCTTCTTTTCGTGTACTCCTTCCTCCCTCGGACAAGTGCCGATATTCATATGTACAGGTGGTGTGAAGGCTAGATAGAGAATAGGCAGTTTAAGCGGCTAAATTTCTTGTTAATTTTTTTCCCTTGCTGCTTCATTCTGCAGAACTGCGTCACATCGCGTCCATCTTGTTAGTCATTTATCCGGTAAAAAAGATAAAGGCATGAAATATAAAATCTACAGCGTAAAGAAATAAAAGAGAAAAGCAACATCATGGACGGTAGTGCATTTCCGGTTTCTTTAGGTTGGTGGTATCGAAAAATAGTAGTTGATCCCGATTCGGCCGACAAAAAAGCAAAGAAATCTGAAAATTACAACATACATATATATAGTTAGTTGTACGTACATAGTTTTTTTGACTAGACACTAAAAATGAGCTTAAACAGCCGCCAAGTCCTTCCACAATTTTTTGCCATATTCTTCCAGACTTAGGTCTACATCTTTGGCAGAAAATGTCAATGCTTCTTGTTCTAAATTATGCTTCCGGTGCTTGTTTTAGATCTTGATGATTGTCATTACTAATATAAAGATAATTGAATCAGAAATGAAGAAGAAAAAAGCTCAGTCGTTAACTTGTTTCGGCTTGACAAACACACGATATGTGGTGGCCAAGTTCTGAAATAGAAGCAATATGTATCCTACCCACCCACACCTATCAATCAGAATTTGTGAGAGAAAGAATGGCATATGTAAGTGTGCTTATTATTAGTATTTGGATTCTAAAGCCCTAGAAGAAGCTTACTTTGGAACACACAGACAAAAAGCGCCTGATGGCTTTCTAGGAAGCGCCTTTTGCTAGGCATATTGCAGCAACAGGGATTTGGATGGAAGGCATTTGGCGTTTATGGCGGCATCAAGCGTTAAAAAAAAGTAAATATGCATTATGCTATTGTTATAAATGTAATTAGACCTTTAACGCCAATCAAGTGAACTATGGAAAGCAAAGATAAGACAGTAAACAAGGGGGAGTTCGTCGAGGTCAGCCAGATACGCAGCCCTCTCTGGAGGCCTGGATTCCTCAGAGGAGGCATCAACGCCAACCAGCAAGAACAATTGCAAGACAACAATACTCGATAGCATAGCAACAATAAACAGCTAGGGGAATTTGCTGTTGTTTGGTCACTGGGGCGGTAGAGCCTCGGTTGCGACATAGGAGCGCAGATCGCAGGCTTAATATTGGGGGTTTACACTACTAGAAGCCTCTTCTTTTGCTTCCTGTATCTTGGTTCTCTAAGTTTAGCTTAGATAGAAACAGCTAGGTGCCGATAGTTTCAGCAGATGGAGATATCCTAAGACAGGGCAGCATATTCCATGTTCTGTGCATAAGTAGTTGGTTTGTTGTCGTGTTTCTTGGCATATTATGATAACTGCAAGATGGACGCCCTGAGTCGTTCATCCCGGCATATAATGTGCATATATGTATATGTGGTGATAACTATGCATGGTTAGAGCGAGTACATGTATTTGAACGTATTTTGCCTTCGGTCTTGGGGCGTTTTGGTGGTTTCTTTTTCTGTTCCGTGGTTCTAGAATCTAGATCGATCGATCGGCCAGGTTCTCAACAAGCGCAGAAGTACCCTTAGCTGTTAATATCAGTTTGGTTAGTGACTTTCAATGCCAGTCTGATGGCGTTGGACATATCCTGAAGGAAGGTCGTCATAAACAGCTCCAACACAAAGATCTTAGCCTGTTTGGGTAGGCCAGGCCAAGGTTGAATATGTCTTCTCCTTTTTCTCGGTTCTCGGCGGGAGAGGGATAATTGTGCTGTATATAACTATAACTATATAACTATTAGTAAAGCGAGGCAGCTTGAGCCGTGGCCTCTAAGCTTCGACACTTTGAGAAGGCTTTTCAGCTTGTCATCACAGACCAACAGCTTCTGGCGCTTTGATAGCCTCCTGGTGTCGTGTGCGTCGAGGTTGTTTGAAGTTTGGGCTTCATCTACAGACTGCTAAAGTTGCAGCATAGTAGCAGTAAAGTTGCAGTAGAGGCTTCTAACTACATACGTAGCTAGGGCTGTCTGGGGCCTATTCGCCCCCTAACATCGAATGACTTAGTGTCTAATTTTTAGCGACAGGCGAGCCTCGAACTAGCTGCAATCCTGGCCCATCCAAGCGGCTGTTGCTTTTTGCTTTGCCTAGGGTAGTTGCTTTAGCTTAGTCGTAGTTTGCGCTCTTGCGCTCTTTACGCTTTGTTAATTTGATTTGATTTGGCAACGATTCTTCAAACAGAAAATGTCAACAAACGCCGAGGCAGGCGTCTTGTGATTTTCCTTTTTCCTTTTCGTTTTTTTTTTTTTTTCTTTTCTATCTCTCTGACTGCCTTGATTTTCTGCTCGTGACCATAACTGACAGCATAATCATCGCTGCCTATCTTTCTTTTTTTCCTCTACTTTTATGACTCCTCCAGTCGCTTCCGGAAAGCCAAACTGCGCTTTTTCTGTCTCTTTCAACCCCCTTTTGAGTGCTGTGGTTTGTTCCTGTTCCGATCTGTATATCCGCACATACAACTCTATGTATGCTGTCAACAAACTGCATGCATTGCATTGACCAACCAACCCAGTCCCAATCGACTTATAACAATCCATCCATCCACCCATCAACGCATAGCACTGCTACTGCTACTGCTACTATTGCTACTATACCATTGCTACTATAACACCACCACACTCCATCCTAGCGACAAATTATCCGTGCTCGCTCCAAGCCTGGACTGCCGCCGCACTGCTACTACGACTACTTTTTTCTGTGTCTACTTGCTTGTTTTCCCTTTTCTTCAGACTCCTCATCTATCTTCAAATCATCATCACCACCATCATCCTTTAATTTTTGTTCAACATACTCACAAACCGTTGTTCTCTTGTCTCTTGTCTTCTCCCTCGAAGGCCGCCAACTGTCTCAACAAAACACGCGAGACTTACTCTTCGACGACGTGCTCTATATACCGTCTCCTGTATTCTGCTCTGCCTTCTCTATCTTCCATCACGGCGCCAGCCTTTTCTTTCATCCACCATGGCGGCTGTCGCAACTTCCATCGCCATCCCAAAATCCGCTTCTGTCAAGCGCGATACTACCCACGTACCTGGCACCCGACACTTCCACCGCCATAGCTACTCGCATAGTAGTAATAGTGCTATAGCTGCTGCTTCTTCGGTATCGGCCTCTGCCCCTAAGACCAGTTCATCAAGACCGCGAGACCGTCTGGGTCTTGACAACTCGCCCGTCGACCAGAATGGAAGCTTCGAGTTCGACCGCGTGCTGAAGAGTGGCTATGTGCAAAAACGCACCCAAAAGACCAAGGTACGAAGCTTCACCACCCATCAATTAAGCTAGCTAGCTAGCCAGCCAGCCAACCTACATACTACTACTTTGATGCTAACAACTTACAACAGGCATGGAAACCTGTCTATCTCGTCCTTCGCCCAACCTCCATTTCCATTTACAAGAACGAAACAGAAAGCAGACTCCGACACAAAATTGAGCTTTCCGATATCACGGCTGTCGCCCAGCTTAAGGATCCTAAACACAAGCGCGAACATGTCTTCGGTCTCTTCTCCCCGTCGCGGAACTATCATCTACAGGCTAGTACCGAAACTGACGTTAATGATTGGGTCGAGCTAGTCCGTACATATGCCCGTATCGAAGAGGAAGAAGAGGAGATGTTCTTACAGAGCCCCCAGTCACACCGCCCAGGCGCTACCTTAATGGATCGTATGTTCAACATGAAGAAGAGCGCGGGCGCCTTTCCACCTAAGAAAACCAGAGACATTGGCGACCGTATGCTCACCTCGTCTCCTGAGCTCCAAGTCAATCCGCCGACGCCGCGCATGAGCTCTCCTTCCATGTCCATGGTCATGGATTACTCAGGCCTATCTGGCAACGAGATGACCTCTGACTTTTCTGATACCGAGATCCCGCGCAAGTTCATCCCTAGCGTATGCACCTCGTCGGAGAACGTCGTTGGCCCTATTGATGAGGACGCCGTTCTAGACACAACTACCAAGCCTCGCATAAGCACCTCTCAGCAGTCCAATACAGTCTCCCCCCCTACAGTCTCTGCTATAGCCGCGGCTACCACCGGTACGACGACAGCAGCAACGGTCACTGGGCCCAACAATACAGCTATTCCCGACCCTGACCGGGTCATCTGGCACGACTGGCTTTGGATGCAGCGCAGTAAAGGTGGTGTGCGTCAATGGCGCAACTACTGGGCTGTCTTGCGTCCACGCAATTTGATTCTCTATCGTGATCAGAGCGAATACACGGCCCAGTTCATTCTACCACTAGGTTCTATCGTCAACGTTGTTGAGATGGACCCCATGAGCAAGACGAAGAAATTCTGTCTACAAGTCATCACTGAAGAGAAAACATTCAAGTTCTGCGCCCATGAAGAGGAAGATCTCGTCCAATTTTTGGGCGCCTACAAGAGCTTACTAGCAAAGCGTCGCGAACTTGAAGCTCGGGAAACGCGGTTGCCACCTAGTGCATCTGGTTCCCAGGAATAAATTCAAGCTCTACATCTAGAAAACTTTTCTCCTGATAAATGCCGTTATCTTCCAACTAGGTATCTTTTCAAGATCTCCTCACAAATTGTTCTAACATAAACAGATCTTGTTAGATGTCTGTTCTCGTCTCTTCGGCGTATATTTTCTTTTTTTGTTCCCTGATTCACATTATCTTCTATACCCCGCCCTGTATTGACAGCTTGATTTGTAACGGCGCTTTTTGCTTTATCTGCTCATGTTTCTCTTTTCTTTGGTTTGGGGTGGACTACTTTTGTTTGTGCCGTGTCTTGGATCTTGGTTTCCGGTCCATTTTGCCCATTTGTTTTCTTTTTTTTCTTCTTCTCATGAGCTACGAATCATCATCCTCCTCTTCCTCTTCCTTTCTTCTCTCCCTTCTCCAATCTCTGCAGCCAGTAGCGATCAATCGTCATATCTATACTAATTAGTCGTTTCTGTTGTTTCTCCAGTCTCTACCAACCAGATACACGGTCTCACAGTTTGTTGGTCTCTATCTTGTCCCCTTTTCTCTCTCTTTTCATTTGTTGTCTTACTCGGAGTTTTTCAAGCCTTTTCTTTTCGTTGGTTGGCGTTCCTTTTCTTTTTTCACCTATTTCCTTTGTCAATTTTTTTTTTGTTTTCACATAGTGTAATCCCTTGCAAGCCTATATCCTGATTGTCTACAAGCAGGAGTCCAAGTCTTTTGACTTTTTTTTTTGATTTCTTCTTGCTTGCGTTTTGTTTACATCTACTACTTTTGTTGTTTTTTGTTTCTGCTTTTTTTTCATCTTCTCAACTCCAGTACAGGGCATTTCATTCCATTGTTTTGTTTCCGTTTTCGTTTACCTTATACTACATCTCCCAAGACATGGATACACATCTAATATCTTGATATTCACATTAGCCAGTTTCCTTTTCTTCATTTCTTTTCTCCATATTCACTATTTTCTACTCTAGTACTAATTGCTAGTCAATGGTGGTTTTCACTTTTCTTAAGCAAGGCGGTGCGGTGCTTATGACAAAAAAAGGAGGGAAACACATCATCGAACATCAGCAAGTCCCTACCAAACTAATACTTGCAATAATACAATATTTTCTGACTTACATATATTGTCACTTTATCCATTTGATTTCGCATTACCAACTTGGTATCTTCACGTGATAGCAACTTTCTATGTATACTTGGCCAAATTTTCCTTGCCATGTTTTTCTAAATGACACAAATGATAATCTTGTATGTATTTATGTATGAAAAACACCCTTTTCACTAATCAAAGCTCCTTCAAGTTCAATTTTTGAATCTGGATTGTAGTTAAGAATTAACGAAATGCTACTAGTATCAGGTATGACTATCTATATTTCAATAATGAGTAGTTACGATCGATGTATCGTATGATTACTTCTTTGTGTCCACTATCTGTATGTTTTGATTAAGATAATAAATAATAGGTACCCGAAGTGATCCATAACTCTCATATCTAGGAATCGTGATGGTCATCCAGACTTCTTGATACATGCTATGAAGCTCAAGACATCAATTATCATTCTGAGCAACTTGCTCTATCTCTCCAACAGAGCTACTGCCATCTCAGACACCGCAGCAAACGTCATTGTGAAGCCACAACTACCTCTATCCTCATCTAGCCGCTGGATCGTCGACAACAGTGGTGCCCGCTTCAAGCTCCGCTGCATCAACTGGGTCGGCCATCTCGAGACGAACATTCCCGAAGGTCTACACCGACGTTCGCTTCCCTCCATCGCCGCCTGGATCCGGGCCGCCGGTTTCACATGCGTACGACTCACATACAGCGTGGACATGGCCTTACATCCAAACACGACAGTTCTCGATTCTTTCATAGCAGCCGCAGCCGCAAACAACGCCCCCGCAACATCTCTACTGGCAATATACGCACAAGCGCTTGTGCACAACGCGTTCCTAGCAACGGCGAGTATCCGGGACGTACACGCGGCCACAGTAGCAGCACTATGGGAACAAGGCGTGGTTACGATACTAGACAACCACGTATCACATGCTAGTTGGTGCTGTAATCTGGAAGATGGTAATGGCTGGTGGAAAGATGAACCGTTTTATTCGGCGGAGAATAGTCGGTATTTCAAGGCGGAGGCGTGGTTAAAGGCGTTAAGTGCAACGGCGAGGTGGGCGGCTGAACAGCCCGGTGTCGTCGGTATGTCCTTGCGCAACGAGCTCCGCGCTACGTGGACGCAGATCCTCTGGGCTGCAGAGCCGTGGTTTCGCCGTATGAGAGAAGCTGCGGAGTTGGTGCACCAGCGGAACCCGGATGTGTTAATCATCATCGGTGGACTCAACGGAGCAACAGATCTGTCGTTGATTAACTGGGGCTGGTTCGACACTTCTGCGTGGGCCGGCAAGAATGTCTGGGAGACACATGACTATGCCTTCACTATTACCACGCCAGACCTCTTCGCCAGTTGCGATGTCCAGAAACTAGAGTACGGCTGGCTATACGGGTTTGTTCTAGCACAGGCTAAACGCAACACGGGCCCTCTGTTCATGTCCGAGTTTGGCGTCGACCTACAAGGCGGCCCAGATGGCGTTGGTCTGAGCGTGCCGGATCGACAATACCTCGAATGTTTAGTATCGTATCTCGAGGAGAACGACGCCGATTGGGCATACTGGACTTTACAGGGCTCATATTATGTACGCGGTGGCGAGGTCGATAAGGAGGAAACATGGGGTGTCCTAGACTACAATTGGACGGGATGGAGGAGCACTGAGTTTGCTAGTTTGTTGGGTAATATATGGCTCATGACTCAGACACCATAGGTATGAAGACGAGAACAAGAGATTACGAAAAGCAGATAGAAGCAAGGTAACAAGGCATTGTGGTGTTCCCGCTGATATGATGATGTTAAAAGAAAAAGTAATGACGAATATACACGGCTTACTCTTTATATGTATATGTGTATATAATGACGATAGAAGAAACAGGTCTTCCGAGAGTGACGATATACCTAAGGATTCTTATGGTACTAGGAAATATATCAGATGAAACTGTTCACCGCAGTGACACCATGATATCGGAAAGATGGCAAACTTAATGGCAACTGGAGGCCCTATAGCCCGATCTAATGATGCAATGTAAAGAACTCATCATTAAAGTCTTCCATGTCGTGAACCTGCGAATCGTCGTCTCCGTCAATATACATATCATCAAATCCATGTCCATCTGTATGTGCCGGCATTTCCATGTTCATCATTCCCATAGCCGGGATTGGTGCTACTCCAATATTCGGTGGTGGCACGGCTGATACCGATGGCTTGCCGCCGCCCATCTGTGCAGGCGGAGCTACCGCCCTGTTGTTTTTTGATGGTGCCATCGGCGCTGGTGGTGCTCCGCCCATTTGAGCTGGTGGTGCCACCCCCGTTTTAGCCGCTGATATCGTTGATGATGCTGTTGTCGTAGTGGGCGCCGGCGCATCCATGATAAGGATATCGTCCGAGTCGCCCACTGGAGCAAATGTCATCTTGGTCTCCGGATGCGAGTTATATGGCGGTGGTGGCGGCGGTAGTGTGGTCACGATAGTGGCGTTGGCGACTACTGCAGCCTTTTTCTTAGGCGCTTGCTTCGCCTTGCCCATAGCTGGCGGGATCTGCGGTGGTGGGACAGGCGTTTGTTTTGGCTCGCCTGGGTTGAAGCCAGTACCTGCTAGTCCCGATTCTGATGTTGTGGCAGGAGAACCCTTGCGACCTGCCGCTGCTGGTGTCGCTTTGGCCGTTGCTGGAGACACCTTTGATAGGGCGGGAGAGCTCTTGCCGAGTGCTGGCGAGCTCTTTGCTAAAGCTGGTGAAGAGTTCTTGTTGAGTGCCGGTGAGGACTTGCCCAGAGCCGGCGAGGCCTTAGTCATAGCAGGAGAGTTCTTCTTTGCCGGAGACTTGGAGATACCACCGGCAGTTCCCTTGGCTAGGGCGGCTTTGGAGACAGCGTGGCGAGGCCTTCTTCCCTGAGGGTGCGGCCTTCGATATTGCTGGTGAGGCTTTGGCTGTGCGTGAAGCGGCGCCCGAAGATGAAGGCTCTTTCTTCATCATCAGCGGCGATGCGCTCGCACGGCCAACGACTGAAGGCGGTGGCACGGGTGTGACCACAGCCGGAGCCATGGGCGCTTCGGGGACCATTGGTGCCATTGGCGCCGTTGGCGCCGTGACAGCAGCACTGGGAATTATCGGCGGGGGGGACAGGTGTCGTCTTATATGGCACATGTGCCTGAGCCGTAGAAGCTTTGCGCTCGGTAGTAGTATGGACATTGGAGGTTGACGATATAGTTGTAGTGCTGTGGTTCCAAGTAGTGCCGTTCTTGGTGTGGGCGCGCTCGAGGTCTCGGGAAAGAATGGCTTTGGCGTCGGTCTATGAAGGTATTAGGAGATGCAGGCGATGTGGCATTGTTATAGGGGCGGGATTCTCATACAATCTGCATCTCGAGCTCGTCGAGTGCGCTTTGCCAGCGCCGGTCAGCGTCGGGGAGCCTTGACTTCATCATTTCTTGGATAGATGTGAAGTCACCTGCCGGGCCAAGGCGTGCTGCCTCGCTAAGGGCGCGGCCCATATCAATGATCTAAAGTTTCAAGGAAATCCGGGTAAGTCGTAGGTCACGATGGTGTCCAGCAATAGATCTTTTGGTGTTGATTCTCGAGATTGTGGCCGAGGAAGAGCCAATACAGCCTTACCAATTGTGTCTCGACTTCGACGAGTCGCTGGACAGGATCGCCTAGCGGTAATGATGACCCCATTTTCAATACGCACTACTTTTTTTTATTTCTGTCACATATAAGAGTGCTAGATAAAATACAAACGGCAGATTGAAACCGATGATGTCAGGTTTGGGGCGGTTGAAAGTTATCGAAGGAGCTTTACGCGCCTCTACATATAAAGTTAAGCCCGCCTGTTATCGAAGATTGCGGATGCAACAAGGGAGGTCCACACTACTGTTGTGCTGTAGCCAGTCCCAACAACCCTTGTGATGTCAGTAACCCTTGCGTTGGGAAAACTTTGCCAGACAAAAGGTAAGCCAACGGTATCTGTCACAGAAACTTGCTGCAGAATGGCAAGTACGACATATCGCTGTGCATTTCCGTCCTTTTAACTCGGGAAACATACTGGTCAAGCCAATGTACTGGCAGGCAGCCCAGAGAATACTCATGGCTTGTCTTCATGCCATGAATATGGTGTCGCATGACAAGCCCTCTTGGCCCGTATTCAGGAGTTTCTTGTTGTAGCCCCACCAAACGTGGTTTCCATAGTAAGTATACGTGGGGCATATAGCTGTACGTATGTATGTAGCTGTAATGTTACGGCCTACATGTATAGAATAATATTAATGATGCTCTGTGTAAATCCATAATTGACGCTTGTACAATGGAGATTGCTAACATCACTTCAATGTAAAGTTGAGAGAGTCTGCCAATATTTTGAGCCAGAACATGACAGCTTTGCAAACGCTGTTTTTACTGCCAATGTTGGCTTTCTGAGAACAAAGGAAGGAAGCTGGAAGGAAGATGTGCCTTCGCTACTGGGACCTGATGCTCCATGTTTATTCCCTGTCTTGTCTCCCTCGTTTCCTTTTCTTTTTTTTTTGCTCTACTATCGCTTCTACATTGCTTTGTTCCGTCAGTGCCAGCGGGCCAACCAAGTTTGTTTGTATGTGTGAGAGTTTTTCATTGTTGTATCTTTTTGGGCTATGGACCCAACCTGGTTGCCCCTTCCCAGTCGGGACGCTAGCTAGCCAGCCAACCAACCAACCGACCCAGCCAACCAACTAAGCATAGAAGGAGGTTAGCGATGAAGGAAAGACAGTAACAAAACATGTACATATATGTAGTTGTATACCGGCGCTCAGAACATAATATTCTGCTGCAATACGAATATTCTTGGCCTCTGCCGTATACCAACATCAGTAACATGCATGGTCTGGTGCACAATGCTCGCCCACCCACAAGCGGCCACGGCTGGTTCCTGCCTCCACCACAGCAAACGGTGCTCCTTCCCCCGTTCCCTCCATTACACATTACACACACCAAAACTGAGATGGCGCTTACTATGTATAGTTGCAGTTGTATCGTAAGTCGGGGAATCCAATTGTTGTTGCAGCTGCCATTTGAAGCCATTACTGCTTTCGATGAGAAAAGACACAAAAGTAAGACTTATTGTAGTAGCCTTGCTAGACCATTGCTGGGACAAGGCTGATTTATTGATGATTCTGTCTTGGCCAGTTTAAGCATGTTGTTTTTCTTTCTATGGTAAACAAACACTGGCATCATCGTTGTCCGTTTTTTGCCTTTGATTTTCTCCTTCCAGCTACTGTATTGACGCCCCCCTGGAGCTACAACGACAACAAGCAAGTCTTATTGTTGCTTCACCCTGAGATCCCCACTCGATAGACTGGCCAGCCAGCTCGTCCCATCCATCACCACACACCCCCAACCTTATCGCCTATCCTCGCTCATTTGTGGCCATTCCAGCTAGGCATCGCATACAGCTGGGCTGGCTGGGCTGGCTGGGCTGGTTCTGGAGCGCATAGCATGTAAGGACTTTACCTTCTATATCTCCTTCTACAATTACACTTGTAGCAATAGCAATACAGCCATTGCTACTGTATATCAGTAAACATCGTTACCCACCATCTACATACATATCTTTCCGTTCGATCCACCCCTCCTGTAGAAGCAGGCCGACGATTCTGATTTACCCGCTCTAAGCTGCGCCCACCGATCTTTGCTTGGCCTCTTCCGTAGGCTGCATAAATATTCACAGTGGTGATCATGTTATGTAATTAAAAAGAGAAGATAAAAACGAAATTCGTCTGCACTGCATTTACACCACTGTTACCCTCAAGCTAACAACGGGCATTTAGTAGAGGCTATTAACAAATATATAGCGGAAACTGGCCATCAATAGTCAGCTTCCAAGAGCTCGTCCTACGCAAACCACCCCTTCCACTAACTCCCAGCTATATCCTGGGAGGGACTACATAATAGGTAAGGTCCAACCATACAACCACCCATACCCAAGCAGACTCCATCCCACTCGGCGAGCGCTTTGTCTGAAGTTGACTTGATGTTGGAGCTCTTTTTAGTATTAGCTATACAAATATGTAGTATGCTACATAGTGGAAAGCCTCCTAGCCCCCCTCTGGAAAAAGATATCCCCATCCCACATTTTTGAGCTGCCTGCTATAATACCAAGTGGTCAGTTAGTTAGTTTTGAGCAAGCAGTAGCAGCAACATCCCTCTCCCAAAGGCACAGGTACCACTGCTGCTGTTGACTCCTTCTTCCCTTCTTCTCTCCTCTGCCCGTTTTCCTTCTTCTCCTGGATCCATTTCAGCTTTCTAGTACGAAGTACTGCATCTTGATAGCTACGCTACTAGCTCACATCTACTACCTGTTCATCTAGCTTCGCGGGTGGCTTTTATGCGTCGTTACTCTGTCCTTTATTTTTTTTTTTATCTTTTTTTTTTTTCCTCACTGAGTAATTCCGTCGTCAACTTTACTGATCGTCATCTTTGGCTTGTGCTTCCAAATTTAGTACCGCATATTCTCCAAGCTTCGCTTTGAGCAGGCTTACAACCAATCCATATTGTAAATACTACCCAGCTCCTCTCAACAAACCCAAATCCACCCCTTTACTCGCCGCTTGTCCTCCACTCCACGTCGACCGCCGTTCGTCTGACCTGCACCCGTCGTGTCTTTTTGCCCGCCCCATCCTGTCGCATCCGTCTCCTTTTCAACGCGACCACTCTTGTGAGGCCTGATATCCGTGCATCTTTTTTTCCTCCCCAAACTACATACTACTACTACAACCTCCATCACTACACACCACTTGCATCTACCTGGATCATCGATTCTTGCTTCTTTTCATGTTGCTGTGTATCCTGAGATCTGTCTAGCTCTGTTCACCAACACCCCACCTTTTCCTATCTTATTTTTTTTTCCTGTCACACTCTAGAGAACTGCTTCAGTTCTTTTATTCTTTTCTTTTCTAACATAGTGTGCTCAAGCTTCTCGGCATCCGGTTTCTTCGCTCGACCGTTCACTACCTCCCGACGTCTTGCCTTTCGATCCGATTTATCCTACCGCTACAATGTCCGACCAGGCTTCTGCTCCCGCCGAGAACGGCCAGACCCAGCAGCCCATGGCCCCTCCGCCTCTACACATCCCACAGAACAACAAACCTATTCCTACTTCTCTGACCTCTCCTCTGGAGCAGGGCGTCATGTCTCCCACTAGCGGTGGCTTTGTTCGTCGTGCTGCCCCCGAGCCTAACAAGCGGGCGCTGTACATTGGCGGTCTTGACCAGCGTGTGACTGAGGAGGTTCTGCGCCAGATCTTCGAGACTACTGGCCATGTTCAGAATGTCAAGATCATCCCCGACAAGAATGTAAGTACAAGCATGGACAACCATTGAAAAGCTCCAATGCTTCATTTGATGCATTGGGCATAGAAAAAGCACATGCCTCAATTGCCATCCTAGAAAACTTGTACCTTATCTATAGATCTTGGTGCGCATTTGACGATTGGAAAGTTGCACCTTGGGCTATACTATGGGGGAAATATCTCCTCTTCAATTAGCCTTAGACCAATTTGCCTTAATATCGTTAAGATGTCTTGTTTCTTTCCCTTCGCCCATCGCTCCTACTAGTACATGGTGGTGAGACACAATGCGTAAGGTGCTAATAATGGCTTTAGCCACAACATCTATTTTTAATCTTGCTATCTCTAACAACAAATTTATTTCCGCTTTTTGCTAACAATAGCTTTGTATTATATTAGGCTAAGGGCTTCAACTACGGTTTTGTCGAGTACGATGACCCTGGCGCAGCTGAGAGAGCTATGCAAACCCTCAATGGCCGTCGGGTTCACCAGTCGGTAAGCTTACCACGCACACATTCATGGTCTATCTTGTGCATAACTTCATTGTGGTTCCGAAGCGAGGTTAAGCTGTGTTACACACACCGCTTTCGACCAATTCAAAAGTGATAACAGAACACACTATGTCTTGCCATGCATATGACAATTGCTTGAACAAGCTTAAACTTGTTTCTATACTTTTGTTTAGTGATTTGAACTAACTAGAATTCTCCATATAGGAAATCAAGGTCAACTGGGCCTATCAGGCCAGTACCAACAACAAGGAGGATACAAGCTCTCACTTCCACATATTCGTTGGTGATCTGTCTAACGAGGTCAACGATGAGATGCTCACCGGTGCCTTTTCCACTTTCGGAACTCTTTCTGAGGCCCGTGTTATGTGGGATATGAAGACTGGTCGCTCTAGAGGCTACGGGTTTGTCGCCTACCGCGATCGTGCTGATGCTGAGAATGCTCTGAGCTCAATGGATGGTGAATGGCTTGGATCAAGAGCTATCCGTTGTAACTGGGCGAACCAGAAGGGCCAGCCTTCTATTGCTCACCAGCAAGCTATGGTTGCCATGGGTATGACTCCCACGACGCCTTTCGGGCACCATCAATTCCCAGCCCATGGTGCTGCTAGTTATGATGTCATTGTTGCCCAGACTCCCCAATGGCAAACTACTTGCTACGTTGGCAACCTTACTCCTTACACCACCCCTCAGGATGTCGTCCCTCTTTTCAACAATTTCGGGTTCGTTGTTGAGAACCGTTTCCAGGCTGATCGTGGGTTTGCCTTCATCAAGATGGAAAACCACGAGGCTGCTGCTATGGCCATTTGCCAGATGAATGGTTACAACGTAAACGGCCGACCACTAAAGTGCAGCGTAAGTATAAATTTGTGACCAGTGTTGAAATATGGGATTATCACATACTAACAAACTCATTAGTGGGGAAAGGACAAGACGCCGACGAGCGGAAACTTCGACCCTACTCAGCCCTTTAGTCCTCAGAGTGCCCAGGGTCCAGGCTTCCCACAGACTCCGACGGGATTCTTCCCTCAGTATGGAGGTAAGTCTGTTTAAAAAATATCACTAAGTGGCTATCACAAGACACAAGAAACTAATCAATATATAATTCGCCAGCCCAGTTTAGCGGCCAGCAGGGAAACTTCGGTGGCCCTCAGGCCCAGTCGCCGGCTGGCTACGGATCACCCGGAATGGGATACTCCGGCCAACAGAACAGCGGTGGTTACGGACGTGGCCAGGGCCCACCGACACAACAAGGTCAGCAGCAGCAAAGCGGGCAATGGTCGCAGAACAATGGTAACGGGTTTGGCGGTAACTTCCAGGGCTAGAGGGCCTCTGAGAGATCGCGCCATCGTGTCCCCGGTATGAAGTATCAAGACCAATATTCCCACAGCCCACATCGCCAACATCGATTCAACCGGTACTATAAACGCAACGCTCATGGACGTTTTCGACGTCATCACCGAGACAATAGTCACTATGACAAACAACAGCGCCAGGGTCAGCAAGAACAACAGCAGTTGTAGCCTCTACAATTCCAGCTGAAGCCTTGTGGTTCTTCCCCAGCTATATCACCAACGACGGAATATGAGCTACACATCTGATACTCATAAAATTAACGAGCTCGCCTCTCGCAAACGTGTAACGCGCGGTGGTTGAGAAGATCCCATCAAAAACATCAACGATTTCCCTTTTTGCATCGTCTAGGCTTTTTATTGCCAGAACCTCTCATATTTTTCTTAACGGCTCTGTCTATTTTTTCTTTCTTTGATATGTCACGGCTTTCCTTTCTATTATTTGTCTCTTATTTTTTTACCGGTCCCTTTGCCCCTTTGGACTTCGATCCATTCAATGATACCAAATAAACAGAAGGGAGCGGCAAGAAAGAGGAGTGGGTGTCAAAACGGAAATCTGGTTGTTTCTTACATGGAGTGAGTGAGGAGTAGGCATAATTGCTTGATATCAAAAGGGTATTTGTGTTTTTCTTCCTGTTTCCTACCTTTGCCTACTCCTCTGTTTCTTGTTTGGTTGTTGCTTTGCTTTTCTTACCTCTCCCTATCTCCTTGTTTTTTTTCTTTTCGTTTATACTTGGCTTTTTTTATTCTCCGTTTTTTCTTCTCATGGCTTACTTAGGACATCATTGTCTTCTATAGCATGTCATGTCTTGTCCTGTTATGTTATCATCTGCTCTGACGACTTTCTCCTGTTGATCTTCTTATCTCTATCTCTCTGTCTGTCTCTTTGATATTATTACTGGCATGTGCTTTCTTTCTACTTTTTCTTCTCTGGCTCTCTCACATTTTTCCATTGCTATTACTTTCATATTCTCTCTACTCTACATTTGTCTATTCCATTCGTTTGTCTCATTCGCATCATCTCCCCATTCCATCATTGGCAGGTTGTTTTCTATCCACATAATCCACAGACAGTGGTTGTGCTAACTAGTCTTTTTTTTCTTCTCCTGCCATTCATATCGTCATGACTTGCTTCATTTTCCTCTGCCATCCGGTTCTCCATACATGATGATGTTACCATTGTTTTCATCATGCTTACTACTTGCTGTCTTTGAGGTCAATGTTTCCTAATTCCTTTTCTCTATCTTTGATCGGCTGTTTCTATACTACAGTTTGATTGTAATGATGGTTATAATTGCTTGTCTGTTCCCAGCTTACTGGTTCTATGCGGCCACATGGTTTGTTGTCATTTGTTTCTCATTACCTTTTCCTTATTCCATATTTGGCTTGATCGATATAGATAGGGGGTTGGATGTATCCCCAGATACTAGTATGTGGCTTTGATTTTGTTTGGTCTTGCAATTTCTAGCATTTTTCCCTTCATAGTGCGTTTCATCACTCCAAGGGAACGGTAGGTTTGCTTCATATATAGAGTGGTAAAGTCTCTCTATCTTGCGAATAAGTTCTTCATCCCTTTATATTATTTTCATCTCATCTTCTTGATACCCGGTATATCTTTGAACTATCCTGTCAACCACGAAGAAGTTGTTGCTGTTCGTTTTTCATTTCTGACATATCGTGGCCATTTACCTAATTTCGATTATTTATTGGGGTGTTTTAGATTTAATTCTTCTTTTTTTGCGGGCGTGTTGCTTCGTCAACATAAGTGGAAGGACGATACCCAGAAATTTGTAGATGGATATATGGCAATTTTTATTTTTTTCTTCTTAATATGACCACAAGAGTTCACAATGATGAACGCTAATTTTCTACGTAATATATCTGCATCGTATACTGTGCGTGTATCTGCATACATTATATTTATGTTATAGTTGGGCTGAAATCGATTGATAACCAGTTGTAGAAGCATGGACTTGTATGGTTTTATTAACATTCGAAAAAGTACCATGCGTGTATGTAATCAACAGATAATACTCATGTTATCCTTCCTCTTTAAACTTCATGTTGTTTAAATTTTGGTTGGGCCGCAAAATTGGTGCCCGGAAGGCGGGACTAAACAAGAGCGAGGCGAGGGTATAAGGATGTTTAGGTTCTTTGGGTTTCGAATGGTGACATGAGAGAAACTAGGTCACTCTTTTGGGTTATATAATTCCCATCCATTATCATCACCGGATATCTATGTGTATGTGTTGTCATGATTGTAGAAGAGTAAAAATATTTCATGTCTTTTTGCTTTGAGAATGCTAGGGTACGAGACCAAAAAAAACAATAATGTAAAAAAATGTATATGTATAATGTCAGCCATACATTCATATTTGTCCTACTAGGTGCTATCTATTTATTTTCTTGTCTTTGAACGGGGTAGCTGGAATTCAAGTATGACTAGATACCAGTATATGGATAGGCCGATATGCCATTTTCTTTTCTCTTCGAGCGACTGCAGGTACACACCTGTAGAGCGGATATGAGTTTAGATATGTATGTATATGTTACTTAATTATATAGTCATATATTTATATACGTGAAGAATATGGAATAGGCTAAAGACGGTATACAGTGAGCTACTGTATAGTTTTTAGTATCTAGGTAATGTTGAAATTTTCGTGCAAGGGTAAATTCGTGGTATAATCACTTATCTATTAATCGTGTACCCAAGGATATCTGAAATGGTAATTGCGTTTCTTTGATTTTTTTAGGGTTTCTTTTTATTTTCCTTATGCTATGTCTCTCGTAAAGGAGGGTGTTACGTCGATGCCATGTGAGAGTCTCCTCTGTTTGACAGCTGATATGGATATGGACAGGAAGAGGAAGAGGAAGAGGAAGAGGCAGTGAGTATGATTGGAACTTACATTGTTATTCTTTCAAATTATCCCATTTAAGCGCCCAAAACCATTAAGATGGTATTTCAATTCATAGTACTTATTCATAGATATGGCAGCTATTCTTTAAATAATTCTACATATATACATAGTTGTTAATGGTCGCTAAGCGCCATTGTTTCTGTGCTTGATGTTATTAGGGTTACATGAGTAAGTTGGAGACACAGAGGACAAAGAGGGGTGGGGGATAGTGTCCACTTTTGAGTAGGTCTTTTTATGTTTTGTCGTTTCCTACTTTGTTATTGGTTTTTTTTGAGATTTTGAGGCCGCCTGGCTTTATTTGCCCGGCCAGGTGCATCGACAGTGCATTTGCATATCAGCATCGGCATATTGTTGCCTGAGCTAGATCTTGAGTGAGAAAGAGAACGAGAGAGAGAGGGCGGATGGACCCGGATGGACCAGATAGAAATATATATTGAATGTGGTTTGTTGTTGTTTACATCTATTCTCGGGTTCACATACACGTTGTTATTGGCCTCAAAACTGTATTTGATGACATGATCTTCTTTTTCTCTGTAGACGAGGGGCAATTCAATGGGATGGATGGCAAGTCATTATGAGGAGAAGAACCGCACTTCCTTACAGAGCCCAAAGCCAGGAGGGAAAAAAACATGACAACTAGAGGTACAGTGTATTAATTATTGACATGCACAGTGCTAGCTCAGCCGGTAAAGAGCAACCTTGAGCCATGATTTTGCTTGTCCCCTCTTCTTGTCGTTGGTTTGTACTGCTGTTATTTCTTGCTCTTCTTAGTGGCTTTCAGTCCATGCCAATTATGCCTCCTCCTCCACATCCTGGCTAAACTAGTAGCCGCAGCCCAGAGCTTATCCCCTCACTGTTCAAGTTCTTGGCTCTTTTTTTTGGTCAAATAGCTTTGCCGTCTTCTTTCTTTGGAATTACCTGACATCGCTGATCTCGTCCTGGCCTTTGCGTTAGGAAATACGAAAAGAAAAAATAAAGAAGCAGCAGGTCAAGTGGTTGTGCTCATTCATTCCATCGAGAATCGCTTCTGTTTGCGTTTTCACTTCCCTAGTAAAACAGCACTAAAAGATCTGGAGCAGAAAACAAACCCAGCTTATCTTGGGCTTTTTTTATGTTCCCATTTATTTTTTTTTTTATTTTTAAATTTTTTTAAGTTATAGTTTTACATTTTTCGTCTTGCTTTTCTTTTTCTTCTTTTTTTTACTGTGCCGTTTTCTCTT
>RHDR01000559.1:0-20868 GCA_009806295.1 Davidsoniella neocaledoniae
GGCTATGGTGGCGGCGGTGGTTACGGTGGCGGTTACCCACAACAGCAGCAACAACCACCCAAAAAGAGCAAGATGGGTGGTATGGGCGGTATGCTGGGTGGTGCGGCACTGGGTCTAGGTGCCGGTGCGGTCGGTACGGCACTTATTAGTGGTGCCTTCGATCACAATGGTGGTGGCTTCGGTGGCGATGGCTTTGGAGGTCCCGGCGGTCCTGGTGGCTTCGATGATGGCCCAGGTGACTTCGGTGGTGGTGGTGATTTTGGCGGCGGTGGTGATTTTGACTTTTAAGAAGCGGGCGTTCTTTTATGATTTTCTTGTACTGATTATTGGTTCTGTTCCATATTTTGCGTTGTTTTGTGATGATTACTTAACGATTAGATCTGTTTGATTATTTTCTTATACACATACCAAATGCCTTTATCTTCATGCAACGATATTTTTACATTTTAGAATGCTTGATGTGTTGTTTTGTAATAGATATTGATTGGTACGTCACTATATCCAGACATTTTTAAAATCTGTAACGATGAGTCTATAGAAGACCCTTTCTATCTTATCATGTAACATATTAATCTCATCTGCGAACACCACCGCTGTTGTTCCCACCCTTCTTCTCCTTCTTGTTATTATTGGAGCCAGCCAGGTATCCAGCCATATCGAAATCGACGGGGTTAGAAGCACCAGCAGAGACGGCACCTAGTAGACCTCCTTTCTGGCGCTGTTCAATCTCAGCACGAAGTTCGGGGTCCACTGATGGTTAAAGACGTTAGTTAGAGTTTCTTTGTGCATGATTACAAGTTCAAGGGTCGGCATATCGATATGACTTACTGTTGTCCATTAGGTATGGCATGCCCATGAACATGACCAGAGATACCATGGCCATCAAGATCATAGGGTTCTTGAAAAGCGACATGACAGAGACTAGATTTTTTTCGTTAGCTCATCATATCCAAAGTTATGTTCCATGTAAAACAAGAAGAGCACAGAAAAAAACTCACACTTTGGTCTCTCAAGAAAGAACCCACGCTCGCCGAGAACCCGCACCTCGAGGCGACCATTCTCCAACCCAGCGACGGCCTCACCCTTATTATCCCACTCATTTCCGCGGTATGTATCCCACGCACCGATGATCTCACCATTCTCGCCAACATCCACCCGCATCGGCGCAAAGCCGTGCGTCGAGCACATCACATCGGCCAGATACGATCCGGCTGTGACATTATGGAACACAAACGTATTAGTAACTGTTAGCGGCGCAACGAAGCGCTTGCCTAGTGCTACTAGAGTCGCGTGTGTTGACGGTGCTAGGAGGTTCGGGTTCGGTAGTGCTGGGCTGGCGGGAATCGTGAAGAGGACAGAGGTGGACGGTAGGTTGGCAGCGGCGGATGAGGCAGTGGCTAAAGCCGCCATGACGGAGGTTAAGAAGGATAATGTGCGCATTGTGTTTTCTCTGTTAAATGTTGCGACTGCTAGGTATTGGGTCGTGATTGAGCTTTAGGTCCAATTAATGCTGCGCTCACAACGTTAGCTTGTGAAGCTCAAGTTAAGTTGAGGTCATTCAATCAACAGGTGGCCCTGTAAAGTGTGGGCCTTAGGGTTGATTCATTTGTGACGGTTTAATAACCCTAACAATGGAACATTTAAAGAAAAATATACACACATGTACATGAACGATGTATAGTGATGTTTTACAAGTAGATTATATTAATTATTCAAACGATTCTGTAGTCCTTGAAAATAAAGCGTCACCTTGTGCTATGACAACGACGACATTAAAATATACCCCTCATGTTGGTACCCTATTTCTTGTTAAGCTCTTCGGCACGCTTACGCAACTCCTCCTTTGTGCCTTCGAAGGGAATGTTGGCGAGATTCGTAATAGCCGGGCCAGGCGCGGCATGGTAAGGAGCAAACTTGGGGTCAAAACCAGCAGCGCCTCCCTGGATCTTTTCAGCGCCGGGGACGGGCTGGATAGAGAACTGCTGCTCGCTGCCCTCGTGAGTGTTCTGTGTATGCGTCGGCAGGTCACGGAGCACGTGGTTAGGACCATGGACTACGGAAGTATAAATGGAGGCGGCGATGCGGAAGGATGTGTATATGAGGACTAGATAGAGTAGAAAGCGTACCTTGTTGTCGCCAGGCATGATGAATAAGATGATGAGAGGTTGTTGTAGAAAAATACTGGACGATGATTTGATGGACAATAGCAAAAGTCAAAAGTTCAATAGAGGAAATATGGTATTGATAAAATACAGGTTGAAGATGATGTTTACTCACCAAGTTCCAAATACTGCTGCCTTATATATACTAGAAAGTTGGAACATGTGAGCTTGACACCACAAATGACGTATTAGGCACGTTTCCGTATGCGGTAACCAATACATGTACTTCTATTGCTTTTGGAGTTAGTGCCGTTGATCTGAACCGCTGGTTGACTAATGTGATTTATCGCCTCCGAGCCTAAAAATTCTAATACAATCCAGTTTGATATATCTCGGTACATTGATAAAGCCGACTTTGTATATCTTAAAAGTAGGGCACGTCGAAATATATACTATGGCATCTACAATTATGGGTATACGTATTTCCACATCGACTAACATCAGATCATTGATCGACGGGAAATTTTTAGACGGATAGAGATATATAAAATCCAAGAAAGGTGTTTAACTAATATAGATATTTCGTCGATTAATCAAATGTCTATAGTTGATAGTAAATAAGGAACAGTTTATCAGCATTTTTGAGTTCAGAAGTAGTAGTTAAGTATTGTTCTGGCCATATCATTCTTGATCCACTGCCTCAAGGCCTAACAATCGAGATACAGTCCAAGTCCAAATTGAAACCATGTGATTTAGGAACACTAAATAGTGGTAAGCTTTGTAGGACTATATTGTTGATGTTGATTTATATTGTGATTTAAACTATGTAGGTTACGGTTTTTTACAAGGAAACTGCTATACTTCTAATAGCTGGTCGTTTTTCTTGTGTATATGTTTGATTATTCACCAGGTAAATTATCCAAGGCATTATCATGCACGGGTTTGGTTCCAGCACTAGGAGGCTTCCACTTCTCAGGCTTCTTGACTGAATCTTGATCGGGAATATGAAGGAGGATATAGAGTAAGTAACGAAATGTCAAGAGATGAGATGGAGAAATAGAAAAAAGAAAATTCTGAAATCAAACTTGTAATTGATGAACCTAGAAAGCAGAGGAAATCATTACTCTCGGGGAGGGGATACCTTGGAAGATATAAAGGAACTTGTCTGAATATAAATACCAAGTCATTTTCACTTCGATAATTATGACTTCATTTTGCATGTGTTGACATCATTATCATGATAACTTTGTCTACATTGGGAATATGGGGAACTTGAGTGCTTATGGAGTTTGGAGTATAGCAGGCTGTGATCGAGTTTTGACTGTTCAAATCATATCACCTTAAATAACAGTCGGGGTTTCACAAATAGGGAGATGATGATGAAAAAAAGACCAGATGTAGATTGGCTCGTTATTCACTATGCTACATTCAAGTATGTATATATTATGTATCTTAGCAAAATGTACATACATACATGTTGGATAAAATATAGTAGGTGCTTAGTTTTTGATCAAAGTCTGATATCGTAAACTACTATAAAAGTATATACCATCAATGAATTATTAGATACATTGTCTGAATTTGTTATAGTATTTCTCAAATAGCCAAAAGAGTTAATAGTTGTTATGATGTTGAACTGAGTAGATTAATTAAGCGTTAGGCTACCACTAATACTTATTAAGATGTTCAATGCAATAATAGGCCCAAAATCTATAGTTCTTTTTCTATACATTTGGCTGGAACATTGTCTAACTATAGTCTGCCTAAGCAAAAACATAACTAAGCTGAGAACGTATAATTGTAGTGTTGAGGAATCATAGTATTAAAAACACTACTAGATAGACAGCTTCTCCTCCATCTAGAAAGCCATCTAAGCTATGCCACGCCTCAACTTTGGCACTCAAAAGTGCCCGGTTTTTGTCGAAGAAGATGAAGATGCCGACATTATCAGTGCCGACATTGAACTTGGCGGTGTCCAACAGTGCCAGACCCGACAGCCACGCTCTCAGAACCAGGCCGTATCTGGTCTACCAGTTGGTGATATAGGCGATGATGACGATGTTGTCATGTTTCAGCCATGGGCTGCCGCAGCCGAAGAAGAGATGGAGCGCGAGCTTATTGAGATATTCGACGACGATAATGACGACGAAGAATCCACACGTGCTAACGGAGGGCGAAGACGACAGCTGCCGGGCCTTCGAAACGGGCCGTTGCCTCCATCATCTGTTCTATTGGATAGTCTCACATGGTTTGAACACCGTCTGAAGCCTGGCATGACAGTCGAAGTAGACAGCTTTGATACACCACGCTACATCCGCATCACACAGATCATTAGTAGTGTGGAGAGAATCACCTTGCGAGGCGTGCTATACGTCCACATGATGGACATGCAAGGAATGCTGCCGTGGTCGCCCGAGCAGCACGGAAATGATGTATGTGCCATATACCATGTCGACAGAGACGATCCACGAGCATTGGAAGAACAGGCTGTAGTAGAGTTCAAATTAGAAGCAATCGTCAATGTCGTCGTGCTCAAGACCAGCAACGCGCTGTGGCCAATCCACTCCAGCAAAGACGGTGAGCTCGTTTGCCGCTGGAGGTTCGTCCAGTACTTCCCTTGTGGGCGCATCCGAGAGCGTCATCTCGAGTCATATTCGCTATACCAAGGCCTGGAGGCTGCCATAATACGTAACGACGCAGCCACCGCCGATCCAGACTGTACCGTGAGGGCCGACGTTCTATCCGAAGAATGGACGGGCCACGCTCGGGTTTGCGGCGGAAGTTATCTCCCGCAACAGACAGAAGAAGGACCAGAAACAGGTCGGCGACGGCCTGGACAGAAATACACATTCTTCGACTCTTTCTGTGGTGCTGGTGGCGCATCGAGGGGTGCCATGCGAGCTGGACTTCATCTTAAGTATGCAGTCGATGCCTGGGACCGGGCGTGTGACAGCTACCAGAGAAACTTCCCAGCGGCGCAGCTATTCCGCATGAGAATAGACGAATGGATTCGGACGTACACAGACCCAGACTCTGACACTAGCAAGTTCCATTGTGACGTGTTGCATCTCTCGCCGCCCTGCCAGGTTTTCTCACCGGCGCACACCATCAACAGTCAGCAGCGTGACGAGGAGAACTTTGCAGCACTCTTCAGTTGCGAAGCCGTGATAGAGCGCGTGCGGCCACGCGTGTTCACTCTAGAGCAGACCTTTGGCCTGTTACATCGGCACTGGCGACCCGTTTTCTACCACTTAGTCGTTAGCTTCACTAGAAAAGGCTATTCGGTGCGTTGGAAGTACGTGTTCCTGTCCCAATGGGGCCTGCCTGCCCAACGCAAGCGTCTCATCATGATAGGCGCCGCACCCGGCGAGAAGCTGCCTGATTTTCCACCAGCAACGCATTCTGACCAGCCTGGCTCGAGGCTTCTGGCACTGGTAACGCCGCATCAGGCGCTGAAGAAGCTAAATTCTCAGAGAGTTGATCCGTTGCACAGACCGCAGGAGATGCGGCGACGGAATCTGCCGCGCTGGGACAAAGATGCAGGCATCAAGTGCGTCACAACGAGTGGTGGAGGAAACTATCACTGGACCGGACAGCGTAGCTTCACACATCGCGAGTTCTCCGTGCTTCAAGGGTTTCCCACCTACCATGTATTTGTAGGGGCGTTCCGGATTCGACAGATAGGCAATGCTTTTCCGCCTTGCGCTGCTGCCGTACTCTTCAAGCATATACAGAAATGTTTATTAGAAGCAGACGGTATCCAAGCAGACGACCATGACCAGATCTTGGCTGACGCTATGACCGTCGAGCTAGATAATAACAATGACGAGATCGATGACAACGAAAGCGACACTGATAGCATGTTAGAGTTTCTCGGTGTCAGCAACGAAAACAACGACGACGATACTGATGAAGACAAGGCAAGAGTGCTTGCTTGGAGTAAACAAGAATATCTACATACGCTCAAGGCTCTAGATACACCGCCAAGTCCTTTGACACCAGACATATCTCCTCCGTCCCACACCTCTAGCAAAATACCAACTACACCTTTGATCGTAGACCTGACTTTGGACAACGATGACGAAGATTCCAACCATGGAGATATAGGGTGGGAGCAGATGCTCCAACCCGAGTCGCAGATACTAACCAAAGCCACACCTGAAGACCAGCAACGCCACCAATATACAACATATATGTATCCAGATATGTTTAGTATGAACTACGGCATAGATTACCACGACTACAATAGGAGATTGGCGTTTGGTGGCTTGAAAAGGCGGCGGTAACCTAATCAAATCCATCCACTATACATGTGTAGATACAAATTCTACATTGCATAACGAAGCATAGTCTATGAGGCAAGAATATTCGGCGAGAAAAAAGAAAATTCAATGATAATGGTCACATGCCACATGGGAACCACGCATTAGATAATGCTTAGGAATCTATGTAGTAGTACTTTTCTGATCTGCGAGGTTCAATACTTTTTGTCATCGAAGAGTTTAGCGAGACGTGGGGAGAACCCTCGGGGATCAATATTGTTATTTTCCTTTACCACTTTATCACTCAATAGAGAACATGATCGCAGTCTTGAGCATACGGATAGATGTACTAGTTGTATGTAGGTCGCTATAGATCCGAAAGCGAGATAGCTAGTGCTACCAGCACCGACACAGATTTAAAGGCTTGTGCTTATGGAATTTGAGGACATATGAATATCTACTACTTCATTTGTAGAGCATAGACTGACTCTTAGATAACTCACTAGAGTACAAGCGGGTAATCACAAATACAATGCGCTACAATGTACATCTGGTGCGCACAGACGATCCGGAAAGAGGGTCAGAGCATAAAGTGAGAAATCATGTGTGGTGACAGTAGAAACTGAAAGAACGGATGGAAGGAGAGTAGATGAAAAGCGAGCAAAATTAACAAAAAGAAGAAGAAGAAGAAGAAGAAGAAGCTCCGGCTTGATACACAGTAGTTCGTCTGACAATTATTAATAGCTGAAAGTGATCCTTGGAAGCATAAGTTCTGTGAGAAGATTGTTGCAGATGCCAGACTTGGGGTATATTTTCAACATGTGCTGACCTTGCCGTGCTCTATCTCGAGTTTCCTTATTGGACCCTTCTTGATCTACTTGAAGAGGACAATGACAGAGGATGACTTCGGGGATCTGACAAAGACAGGTCAGGCTCCATAGATGCTCGTATCGCCGAACTTTGAGTGAAGCTAGACAAAACGAGGCTTTTGGCGTTGAGGCCTGACCCGACCTGACCGGTGTGATAGATCAACTCTAAACGCTTCCGAGAAAGAAAGAGGATAAGCAAAGAGACAGATGATGGCGTCCAATGTAGGCGCTTCTACTGTACTAAAGAGAAAGAGAGAGGGAAAGAAAAGTGGCAAGCAGGACTGGTTGGTGGTTGATTTAGTCAAATGCTACTGTAGTATTTCGGACGAGTTGCAGCAGATAAAAAAAACGTGTGAATATGTGGAATTTTAGTTGTGATGGGCTGTTGATGCAATGCAAGTAGGAATCTGTTGTGCTTTGTTTGCATATACTGTTGTGTATTAGTACATACATATGCATACAGATATGTGGAGGTAATAGTAATGGTAGCATGGCAGCTGTGCTTAGCAATTGTTTAGTTGTTTGGGAATCGTTAGAGACGTTACATGGTTGACACGGACCAGAAAGCGGCTTTGAGACCAAGATCAGAATCGATTGCCCCAAGCTTGACTTCACAAGGCGATAGTCAGAGCAAGAGAGACTAAGATCATGGCCACCTTGGGATCTAACGATAGCCAATATGTTCTTGAGTTGCTTCTCTTCGTACTGTACTACAAATGGCCTCTGGAGTGTGATTCCAGTTATCTCAAAGGTAGCCGCCTAGGGCTTCTTGCGGCCGTGACTCAATGCCTCCCAAAGCCTGTTTGGCCCGCATGCATCATGCGGAGCCAAGTTACATGCAGGAGGAAGCCGAACAGCACATGGCTTAGCCCAAGCAGGCGTGGTTTACAATTACACGAACAGAAGTATTGCCAAATATGGATTAGCCGATTAAACAAGAACCAGAGAAATGAAAAAAAAAAACGAATGGAAAATGGAATCATACTTTGGCTAATGGGCCTTAAGGATGGCGATATATCAACTTTTTTGTCATTATTTAAAGTAGACAGACCATCAAGGTTCTTGTTCTTTTCCTTCGCCTGGCTTCTAGAAGCCTAGTAAGAAGCTTTTCGTAGTTACTCAGCATTTAGAAGTTTTGGCGATACGGCAAACTAAATGTGGTGTGATTGCTATTTGTCTGCAATATCTGCGCCAATAGACGCCAGCAGTTTCACCAACGGATTGTTCCATGCACTAGCTTTTTGATTACAGCATTAATGTCTTTATCTAAATAGTTTAACTCACTGTAACTTTGAGGGCCATCCCATCATTCGCTCCCATAAATCCGTCAAGAATCCCTCAATGAAGCATCTGTTCATTTGAATTTTGATTGATACGTTGAATGCGCCGTGACTAGCCCGTCTTTGCTTTTCGTTGGCTTACTTTGTACTAACGAGTTCGTCATCGGACTTTTTGTTATTTTTTCCCTTCTATTCTCCCCCCCTCCTAGCGACGATCGTTTTCTGGTTTTATAGTCTTTCTGAGTTAAGATTGGAGTCGCCTGACCAGTTGTTGTCGTCCAGCTCCAAACAACCAGCGCAGAAATGTTCGAGATTTGGTGCCTTTTTATCATGTGTTGTTGATGACCGTGTGCATGTTTGGTTGTGTACTGTTTTGAGATGCAGCCGCCCATATAGTCTCCGCGTTGGTTTCACTGCCCATGATAGGATGGAAGCGTCTGTGTCATTTGCCTATCAAGGCCCTTAGCAGCATCCTGATCTGCTATTCTACTCTGTGAGGGCCGTGTGAATTGATGCGACTTTCACTACGCCATGCACATATGTATGCACTGTAGAATAGACTGTTTTGAGAGGTCGCAGTTGCCTGTTTAGCATTGTTTACAATAGGATAAATTGAAGCAGCTTCTATATCTAGAAGCATGCCAATGTGCGGATATTAGCATATTGCTTTATATATATTTTAGACAGCCAATCGTGAATTGTACGTGTTGACTACTTAAGTGCAGTAACATAATATTCAATGGATTTTGCATATTTATCTTGCTTAACCCTCACGTAAACACAATCCAAAATCCAAAACCGCAGCATTTCTGGTTCTTCTGTCTCAGTTTTTCCGGTTCCTAGGTAGAAATCAAGCCACTACCAATCTCAATTTCCGCTCTAATTTGCATTCTCTTTAATATTGTTGAACCTGACTCCAACAATAAGCAGAAACCAAGCCAAGATAAACGCCCGTTGTGGTTCGTCACTCAGCCTCGTCACGTCTCTATCATACAACACAACTGAGCTAGATTGTTTGCTAGCTCTGGCTTGCGCTTCTGCTCTTGTTTGCTCTTATTCTTCAGCTGTGGCCCAAAGTTCGTCCATTGCGCATTACGGAGACTCCGTTGTTTCTTCTTTCCAGGATCGTCGCTCGCGCGCCCAGATATTTTACACAAGGCCCCCAGCTCCAGCACTTTTGCTGTCTTTGGTTTAGCTTGGCTAGCCAGCCGCTGATGCTAGCAGGGTCTCAGCACCGAAATCGAGCAAAGTCGAGCTTACTTCACCGTCATTGATTAATTGGCCTCGTGAATTGGCTTTGGGGCCTTCGTTTTGGCTTTGGTTTTGCAACTAGCTCAGCTTACAATACAAGCTAAAGACTACGCATGGTCGGTTTGATTCGGGATTGATTGCTTGCAATATCGAATTCCTATTCCTTCTTAGGCTTCCTGGCCATTCGAAGTTAAGCCTGACAAGCAAGCAAACTGAGACCGTCCAAAAAAGAACAAGAAACAAGACGATTGCCGTTGCTTCCATATTCCCTGGTCATCACGTCTCAGAGCTTCTTGTTCGTCTGTGACCCCAAACGAGCTCAACAGCCTCACTGTTGCTCTATTGCCGTTCAGAGTTGCCGCTAGCTAGAGAACTGATAGCATTAGTTGCTACGACTTAAGACTACAACTACAACTACTGCTAGTCTCTCGTTGGTTTTCATCCTTCGTTTTCCTTGTTCTCTTCTCGACATTTCAACTTTAACGCATATTTTTTTTCATTCTTGTCTGTTTCTTGTCTCAACATTTCTATTCATTCTAATCATTTTTGTTTTGTTTTGTTTGTCCTTATCTACGTATCAGCATACAGAGAGCATATACATATCTACTACGCAAGCATATACCAGCATTTCGACTATTAAATATACATTAAACCCTGAATGCCGAGCTCCTATCAATCACCATTCACAACTGGTCGTTATTAAGCTGCCCGTCTCGAGCATGAAACCTTTGGGTACAGTTGATGAGATAAACGATGACGAGTACTATGGCACTGTACTGCACACCAATAAGCCGGCCTACATCGCAACCGTCATCCAGCTTCAAACCAATATCACCCACTTGAATGAGCCACCATCTTCTTCGTCAGAGCCACCTGCTCGGCGCCCATCATTATGTTCTCGGCCCTCTCACCAAAGCCAGAACCGACCCCGAACTTCGGCCCCAATTGCAACCTTGGAGCAATATGAAGCCTTGACACTGCGATCAGTAGCAAACGCCGCCGATGCCCCGACGAACGGGAAACGTAAAACCCACCGCCTGAGTGCCAAACTGAACAAATCTCACAGTCATAAATCTCGAGATGATGCTGACCATAACCCACCTAGGTATGTACTCTGCTTTTCCATACCCCTCCTTGCCTTCTCTATATCTCGAGCTAGCTGCTAACTAAGTCTTTATAGAATGTGCATGTGCTGCTGTGATACGTTTGCCTACCCTGAATATAGAGTTCTAGAGTGTGGTGATGTGTGTTGTTTGTTGTGCCTTGGGAAGATGATCCTTCCATCCATAAAAGAAGAGGCTAAACTACCTCCACGTTGTTGTAGTATTCCCATGTCTGCGACCACTATCTGTGCTGCGCTCGATAAGTCCCAACTACACGACTTCCTCAAGGCTGTCTATGTAGCGATTACTCCCATGGTGTGCAGAGTCTGGTGTCCCAAGCCCACGTGTAGCGAATTTACAGCTCTTGATCCCCAAGACCTCCATCTTGACTCGACTGTAAGCTGCTGGGCTTGTGGAACTGATATATGTGCGTCATGCAAGCAGTACGAGCATCTCGGATCCGAAAAGTGTGCCCTGAACTTGGAGCCACCAGTGGTCCGCGACATGATCTACAAGTATGGATGGCGACAGTGTATTCGCTGCCATTGTTTGCTTGAGTTGAAAGAAGGTTGTCGTCAGGTACAATGCTCTTGCGGTGCCTCTTTTTGTTACATCTGTATGGAGCCTGGAAACTGCACAAAGGGCTGTTCCCTAGCTCGCCTTGACCGATACCGACATCAGGCCGAGGTGGCTCGCAAGAGAGATGCCGACTACTTAGCCCAGCGAGATGCCCAACTCTCTGTGTCGACTAACCAGAACCCGTTATTTGTACATCTTGAGCAAGAGTCCCGAGAAGAGTTGCGTAGATTCTACGACTATTATACTGTGCAGTTGACTCGCATGCACACCCGTCATGAACAGTACCTCAATCATACCCTTACAATAACTGGCTCTCAGGGAACGACATACCTCGACAGTGTTATTGAGCGCCAGAATAAGATTCTGACCTCTCTTGACGATTTCCACGTACGCCAAGAAGCTCAGCTGATCCAACAACAGACCATCAAAGAAGCAAAACTCGAGCAACAAGTCCACCGTATGCAGCGTCACTGGAACAGTGTTCTTAATAGATCTCAGCGACACTACAGCGACTTAGAAGAACAGCAAAACACTTTACATCGTCTTACTCGTCGCCATCAACTAGAAATCAAGTCACTCCGTGACGCACAGCAACGCATCCAAGACGACCTACGGGAGCGGTTTCTTAAGGAATACAAGGCAGCTGCAGCAACTCAGCAACAGCGGGAAAAGCGAGCCAGTAACATGATTGCCCGGGAAGAAAGCATCTTTGCCATTGCATTCCAACGGCGTCTCGAGAATCTATGGAAGCTCTGGTCTCTACGCTGGGAGGAGCTTCGGTCTCAACTACTCCGTTCACAGTCCTCGAGCTCGTCTACTATTGACTATGGCCGTTTCCGACCTGGGTGGCTCGCAGACGGCCGCAACTCGGAAGATGTCCGTTTCTTGATCAACGAGCTACGTGGTGTCTTGGTTGTACACTATGGCAAGGAGACGATCGACCGTTTGGTGGGTGATATAGTGGGAGAATATATCGAGGAAGATACTGTGAGTATCTGGGAATGGGAGGAAGACAACGACGATGATGACATTGATTATCATGACTTTGTGCGGCCGTGGAAGAAGGCACGAAAGGTGTCAAGCAGCCCTTATGATCTTGGCCCGAACCCTATCATGTTTCGGGCATCTCCTCGGACAGCCGTGTAGACTTTCTTTTTCTTTTCTTTTTGTTTACTTTTCCTTTGTATCTGCTTTACCAGCACTGGAGTTTCATGCACAATGCGGACATGATATGATTGTTTCATATTAATAGCGCTATTTTGTTTCGGGTATTACAATTTGGAGTTATACGGTTGCGATAGCATACGATTTCATGTTTTTGATACTTGTGTATTTTGGGGGTTTTCAAGGTTTTAATAAAGCATTTTGCCTCGTCTTCTCTAGCCGGGGAATAGGTTTATTTGGTCTTTTGTCGTATCACATATAACATAGCTCATTTATTTACATATCTTCTATTACACCACAGTATCTTAGTGGCGATCTAGTTGCTTGTTATCTGACTTGTCATTTGACTAAATGATTTCCCATCGCGCAATCCAAGCAACTTCATGGCCTGGGTTTCGTACAACACATAGAAAAGCTTCCCTTTCGCTTTTTTTTGTTCTTCTTTTGGCGTGCTTGGTGTACATCTCTCATTAACCAATCAGCCCGTAATGTAGCAATAGCTGTAGACTTTCCACAGTTAAGAGAATATCCGCCGGATGTCACGAAGCCGATAAGATCTGATTCACTTGGACACATCGGGTGACCGTGTATGTCCTCAGAGAACACCGGTGTTGGCGGATACGGTGGAATGCTCCGAGTGTTGGTAAGATGAGCAGCAAGAGCGCTCTTCCTAGCTTCCCGAGACTGGCGAGCAGTAGACGATAAGCGAACGGTCCGCCGGCCTCCGTTGGCAGATGGATTTACAGAAGAGTCAGTCAGATGTAGCCACTGTTGGCGGAGGTTACGAGGCAGAGAAATTTGTGTGTCGGTGGAGACTTGAGTAGCAGGCACTTCGATACTTTCTTCTAGAATTTGTATCGCTGTCGATGAATCGGCGTCTGGCAGGCGGTATATACGAGCAGTAGGGTGGGCAATGCCCTGTGAGAAGAACGTTATCTTGGCGCGTATCACACTGTAGGCTGGAAGTGGTGGCAAGGTTGACGACTTCAGCATAATCTTAGCCTGAGCAGCCGCGACCTGGAGGAGCATATCCAGTTTGAATTCTTGGTACGCCGGATCTAGTGGGTTACCCTCGAATAGCCGTTCATAATTACAAGCAAACGGATTTCCAACCTCGCCTCGACGACCAGCGCCCAGATGGATAGCGTCCCAGGCGGTCCGCTTACCCTTCGGTCGTTTATTCCACAATGTCTCGCGGTCCTTGCGCTGCGCTAGTTCGTATTCGACACCGGCGGTGGTCGTTGGGAAATCACGTGGAAACAATGCCATGTTGCGTTCATCGTGAGCCTGCGCTATTTCACGCAAGCAGCCGAAACGCGGGTTTCCACCGGAAGCTAAGGGCACATGCATTAAGCTATGCCAGAGAGGCTGGACGCATTTCCACGGTAGAAGAAGCGTAAGCAAGCCGCTGGCGCGCACGCCGGAACTGGATTTGGCGTTGGAGTTGGCACTTGTGGCTAGAAGAATAACGGGTATAGCGGGATCGTGTGGTCCGATTGGAAGAGGCTTGCCTGGTGCGTGGTGGCTTTTGCGTCGGTCGAGGAACTTCTGGCTGGGTAATTGAGAGGCAGTGTGCCGAGCGGTACGGTCCCAGATGTTGTATGGGCTGAGATTATTCTCGATATTGTTGGACCAGTGCTCTAGCGTGCTCATGAGCTTCTCTGTAGAAGCATCAGTGAAATGCACAGTTTTAGGTGGGTAGTAGAGGCGAGCGTCGACCATATCAAACCCTAACATGGCACCTGAGGGCAAGGTACTTGGATTTGTCAACCCAGCAAGGTTTTTGAATATGGAAGCATGTCTTTGAGAGTCCGGACCGGAATGATATGGCTTGACTGTAGCCAATAAAGCCTCCATAGCTGCTGGACCGGTGATCTCTATGCTTCCAATTTCAAAGCGGAGATCCTCGATGTACACCTTGGGAGTTTCCATTTTGGTCCATACTAACAAGCTCTCAAACACCTCCATGAAGGCAGACGGATGTACCCTAATGAATATCTGGGCTTCTTGTTTCTTTGGTGCTGATTCTGAGGCTGTCTTTGCTGTTGGGTTCCAAAGAATGGTGCCTGGGCATATTTCGCGGCGCGTGGTGCCTGTTTGGCGACTTAGCATGCCGGTCCAGCTTCTCACACCCGCACGCCATTTACGGCCTCGTTCGTCCCAAAGACTTTCTCCCGTCAATCCCAGTTTCTTCAGCACTCTCTCAACACCAGAAGCTCGGCCATATAAACCGATGGTACTAATATAACTCATGTCCCAGGCTAGAGCTCCACGATCACTGAGGGTCCGGTGTGTCGCCCGGAACATCTTTTCGTTAGGGCGCAGAGGAATAGCGAAGCGCCATAGCGGTGTCTTTGGGTCTGTCATATGTGCTCGTTTGGCATGCCATATGTGTGTTGGCAACCATGTTTTCGTAAGCTGGCGTTTGCGGAACTTGGATCGTGGGATAGTAGGGTCGTTAAGGGCGTTTCTGCGAATCCTTGGCCGGCGCGTACGCAGAGCCACGGGCACATAATCCCTCTTCTTGTCATCATTCTTTGTAGATACTTTGCTCTTCCCATCCATGGCGACATCGCCGTCTGCGTCCTTTTTAGCAAGTGCCTTTGCCGCATGCTCTTTTCTTTGCCTCCGCTTGACGGCTAAGACACCCAGCCGTTTCGCAGTCTCGGCGCGGATGCGCGCCCGAGTTGTCCGCGGCTTTCGTCGGCGCGCAGTAACTGTCGGCGTATTATCCTCCTCCATCTCGCGTATTGCCCTGACCCGGAGTCGTTTGGGTACACGTTTAGGGTTATGGCTAGCAGTACGGCGGCGCATAGAGCGTGGCACGCGCTGGAAGGCACGCTGTGAGCGACTAGCTTTGCTGAGGCGCATACTCTCTTCGAGAGCGGTGATTTCGAAGCGTCGCGCCTCGATGAAGGCTGGGAGATCGAGCTCGCCGTTCTTTAGGGCGGCATCGGCCGGTTGCGTGAGGATATCGCGGGCGTCACGCCGGGCCTTGAGACGTTTGGCGGCGCCGGCTGATTCGGGTATGAACACATTACGGGCTTTGCGCTTCATGGGCCCGTCGGCGCCGGGTCGAAGCGGCATTGCGACGGCTGATTCGGTCATAGATAGCAGTTAGCAAGGGAAGTTTTGGATCAGATTCGAGATTCAATAGTTGAGGCTTGAAGTTGGCCGTCGTTGGCGACTGTTGTAAAAAACTTAACTCGATGGTGCTAATTGCAAGGCCCCACCAAAAAATATAGATTCACGTCATAAATAGAAGCTCTTATCGATAAGCTACCTTGGTTAACTACTTAATGCCAGTATCATTAATAAGTTCGATGCTGGCTAAGCAGGCAATCTGGTATTCCCGGATGAGCAGTATTTTAGACACTTTTTAAGCGGTAGTAATTCAATTGACTCTTCTCTCCCGTTCCCACTTTCTCTCGTATTATCGCCGGGACAAATTACGCAGAATTTGTCGATTTTTCACCATCATGTTTGGCCTACTATCGTCTGCTGTCGAAAAGCGCAAGGTGAGTACAGTTGAGCAATGAATGACCCGCCTGTATTTTTTGCGCAAACCCTTCTAAAACGAAACATCGACGCTCTATAATTTGTGCATATGGCCTACAGAAGTGTCATCCAGTTTCAATGAGCCTCGTTTAGCAAAGCGATTAGGTTTCATTGCTTTCCAGGCTAGGGCTCTGACGACGTAGCTAGTAAGGCTTCTGCTGAATTGAATTAAAATGCTACTGGAGATCGCTCTCTTAAACGAATCTCTTTCGGCATACCCTGGCTCTCAAACTAGCTATAGTGCTAGCTAAAGCCTGCTATAAGAACCCGCTGTTAGGGGCCGCTAGTGGCGGCTCTTAGGGGGCATCGAGGGGGCCCCTGCTCTAGGCCTCTAAAGCAATTAAGAATCCCTCCCATCTATTCTATCGTATAGTTCTGATGGCACGATGTAATAATCGTCAGAGCTTCTTCTTGACGTCTTGGACACAGTATTTTCCCAAGCCACGTTGATTCTGAACCACCTCCATAACCACAAACAAAACACCTCTCGTTGCCGTCACAAACCTCTATTTCCAGTGCCATTGCTTGCTTAACTGCCATCCACCCGCTATGAAGAAGTTATTCCGTTCTAACGAAGCCAATGTGCGACAGCCACGCTTCGAGCTGCATCTCAAGGTTCGTTTCATCCATCGGCCTCCAGATCACAGTTTCCACCCAGAAATATGTGTCTGTCTGTCTGTTGTCTTGCTATTTCTCTGGTTCTTACCTCGCTAACGCCACAGTTCGCATCGCTAGATCTACGACCTGAATAACGTTCCGCTCGTCGCCGGATGGTCACTCGTTAAATGGAACATCGTGCACTCTATGCATGCCGAGCACAAGGGCACCACCGAGCGCTGTGCCATCGCCAACCATCGCGTGTACTACTCCTTCTCCAAGCTGATCGGCAGCATCCGAATTCCCATTTACAAGACCTCGCGCCTCGGCGAATGCTGGCTGGAACTCGAGGTGCTCCAGGAGTATTCGTCTGGCGGCCCACGTGACGAAAAGGTCCCGCTGGGTGTTGTGCGCCTCAACCTCAGCGAGTTTGTTGAGGAAAGCATGAACCTCGATGCCCCCATGAGTAGACGAAGACCTGGTGCTTCAACGGCCCTGACGACACCGACGGCCTTCCCGGGCGAAGAAGACGTACAGGATGGAGTTGTACGCAGATATCTACTACAGAACAGCAAAATCAACAGCACACTCAAGGTTGGCATCCTGATCGTACAGGTCGACGGTGACCGCAACTATGCTGCGCCTCCGCTGAAAACGGCGCCTGTATTCGGCGGTCTTGCTGGCATTCTGGCTGGCGAGGCACCAGAGCAGGAAGACGGCAACAGTAAGCCTGGCAATATATATCCAGTGTTACAAGTTATCCTCAAAGCACAATTTGCTAATCTAATGTCTTTATAGAAGTCCAAGTCGTCGCGACTCAGAACAAGCCCCGCGATATCGCCGAAGCCGACCTCTATCGGTCAATGCTCATCGCATCGTGGCACTGCCCACCCGACGAACTACGTGCTGACGAAATCGTCGAGGAGATCTTTAACGACGGCATATCACGCCTCTTCCAGCATCACTTCCCCTCATCGGTGCCTCTTCCACCATCTAACTCCCACCTTAGCGTTGGCCACAATCTACACCAACGCGAATCAAGCATATCCGGCGACGAAGCTTACAGTTCTGGCGGAAATAACGGTGGTACGCTCGGCGGTCCCATTAATCTCAACCCCGCAGGCTATTCCAATAGCACATTGCGCCCACGGGACCTAAGGCGTTCTCTAGACCGACATCGGCGCTTGAGCAGCGGTATAAGTGATCTCAGCTCAGCCACAGTCACTAGAACAGCCAACTCTGGAGCAGGCGCAATTCCATTACAAGACCGTATCACACGACGTCCATTAGGCTCTCCGGCTGTACATCGTCGGAACATTAGCAGAGCCGACGATAGCATACCGATCGGGCGCCGTAGTCGTTCAGGGAGCTTCACAAGTCTAGCGCCTACTGAAGGCTCTAATGACGAACGTAGTCGTGATATGATGATGCTGGGATATCGCCCAACAAGAGAAGTACTGGAGTATGAAATCCGAGACGATATGGTTGCTTGGACTATGCCTCAACACAAACAGACGGCTTAAGCCTATATGTCAAGTCTTTCTCTTGTTCTACTTATATCTATCTCTCGTTCTAAATTCCCTTTGTCTTTGTTTCCTTTGTCATTATTAGCAACGGCGTTCTATCTTCAACTGGGATGTCATTCGATTCTACATTCAGTTATAGCACACAATCTGTGCTCATTGCGTCACCTCATTTAGCATTCATAGAGTATCACATAACCTAGAACCAATCAAGTAATGAGCCTCTGGTTTTCTTCCCCTAGGCTTCGATAGACAATTGTATACGTTTTGAAAAAATTCCTTTTTTTGGTTAATTCATGTGCAAAAATAAAAGCATCTGGTCCCAACTAGACTTTTGTGTATATCCTCTATAACATGTACAAACCAGCCCGTTGAACCGTTAGGAAAGCAGTTGTTCCCTGTTTCCCTTTAAGCGGCGATCGAGCCACGGACACCACCCTTAGCACCGACCTCGCGGGCAGTGAATACCACTGTCAAATCGGCGCCAACAGTAATGCTGACCTCGATCTTGGCGTCCTTCTTAACCCCTCTTATCGCGGCCTCAGCTAGGGTAGAACCAACCTTCCACACCTTCTCGCGCAGGTCCTCTTCTTCCTCCTCGTCGCTATCCTCATCGCTATCCTCCTCAGTCTTCTCGGCCTTGGCCTTGGGCTCAGGCTTGGTGACCTGAATGTGAGTGTTACCCTCGGCGATCTTGATCAGAATATCGCCAGCAGCGGCAGCGGTCAGTTGAACAATACGACGAGCGGGCACGGCAGTCTCAGGAACCAGGATAGGAGTGAAAACCTCCTTGCCTTGGGCATCGGTAGAAACGACACCGATGGCGTTGGTGATGTGGTTAACAGTGGTGACGGCGGCGTGGGTGGACTGGTCAACATCCTCCTGCTCGAACTCCTGGATCAGCGAAGCCTGAAGAGCGGCACCACGGGCAGATAGCTCCGAAGGGTTGACGGCAGTGGACTCGGTGGCAGGGGCCTGGATAGTGGTGCTCTCGGGGAAGAGACCAGCCAGATTGCTAGCAATGCGGGGAGTGTGAGAAGTACCACCAGACATGATGACCTCGTCAATGTCAAGGACATCAAGGCCAGCCTTGGTGATGACGCTCTCGATCAGACGGCTGTAGCCATCGAAGATCTTGCGGGAAAGCATCTCATAACGCAGACGGTTGATGGTGCTGGCGAAATCCAGACCGTCGACCAGAGACTCGACAGAGAAAGAGGCATTGGTACCCAGAGACAGGGCCTTCTTGCAGGCCTCGGCCTCCAGCTTGAGCTTAGCCAGAGCACGCTCGTTCTCGCGAGGGTCCTTCGAGTTCTTCTTCTGGAACTCCTTGGCGAAGTGGTCGATCAGGACCTGGTCCAGAGCAGCACCAGTGAATTCGTAGTCGTGGGCAGTAGCCAGGACGGTGTACACGCCGCCGCGCGAGGCAACGACAGTAACATCGGAGCGGGTGTTGCCCAGATCAGCAACGACAATGGTCTTGTCCTTGATCTCGGCGCCGGGGCGGGCATCGTAAGCCAGAACAGCGGCAACGGGCTCAGCAATCAGCTGTAGAACCTCGAGGCCGGCGTCGTTAGAGGCCTTGATCAGAGCCTGCTTCTGGTTCTCGGAGAAGTTGGTGGGGACGGTAAGGACGGCAGAAGTGACGGTCTTGCCGAGGTAGTCGGAGGCGGCGGTCACAAGACGCTTGATGAAGCGGGTAGAGATCTCGGAGACGGAGACGGTCGACTTCTCGTCACCCTCCTTGTCGTTGATGGTGAAGGCAACGCCATCAGCAGCAGCCTCGGGGTGGGCAGAGGCGTGGTTGTGAGTAGGGTCGATAGACTTGAACCTGTTGGCCACGTTCATGTCAGTAATCTATATCTTCGTCTGGTTCATACGTCATTCGTCGTCGACGAGTTCCATGCCATAAATCACTTACTCCTGGCCTAGAAAGTCGCGGAAGTAGCTGACGGTGTTCTTGGGGTTGCGGACGAAGAAGGCCTTGGCCTGCTGGCCGTAGTACTCCTCGCCGTCAACGTAGGACAGGATGGAGGGGATCTGGCGGTCTGTATATTTAGGTTTCGTATTAGCGTCCTGTATGTTTGTGTCTATATGTTCTTGAGGACAGGGTCTCCTGTTGGTGATGTCTCGGCGTATGTTCCAGTGTGATGTTGTAGCCTATGGGTCGCCTACGCCGGTCCAGAAGACTAATTGAAGGGCCGAATGGGCAGAATCTACGTACCGCCGTCCTCGTTGGCAATAACCTCGGCTTTGTCGTCGATAGTGACGGCAATAGAGCCGTTCGAGTTACCAAAGGCAATACCGATGGCAACGCGGTCGCCGGGAGCCACAGTGGTAGCAGACATTATTGAAATAGATAATGTGAGAGAAAGAAGGGAAGGGAGGAAAAAAAGAGAAAGGAAACGAAGAGCCCGAAAAGAAACAAAAAGAACTTCCCTGGAACGCTAAACAAACAAAAGAATATCCTTCTAAAGAAAACCAAGCCTTCAGTCGTGATAATTCTTCTCTTCCTCTTAGCAAGGCAATTTAGCCTGGCTTTTTCGCAGTTTTCCCCCCAATTGTGGGGCACCTCTGGGT
>RHDR01000560.1:0-20861 GCA_009806295.1 Davidsoniella neocaledoniae
GCTTTGGGAACGGATAGGCAGGCGGGCGACGGTGGAATCTGTGAGTTGAGATTGTTGCGTGGTTCTTGGTGGCCGTGATGGTGTGGAAATCCAGGCTGATGTTGTTGTGGCAGTGGAGTCTGGTGTGTTCTTTGAGGAGGTAGTTGGTTGTCAGGCGGAAATGTCGATGGCGGGGCGCCGGGAGGTCCAGGTGGCGGCGGGGCACGGGAACCGGAGCCTGGAGGCGGTGGCGGTTGAGTTGACATAGCGATATAAAGCGGCTCTAGTCTTATTCACACAACTTTTACAACGAGATATAACTGATTTCTATACAACACTCGTAGCACCTGAGAATTCAAGATGATGCTTTCGACCGATGGTTCTCTGATTGTACAAGGCGCGTTTGTTTATCGATCTACCGATGTGCGCTTCAGGGTTACCAGGCAGGCTGTCCAATGAAGGCCAAGGGGATGAGGGAAATGCAGTGCGAGTCGCGTATTCAACTAATATTGATTACAGGTGTCATTCAGCTTTCGCACCGGTAGAGTCAGGAAGCGGGGAAAAGACTATATATGTGTGCCAAAACCATAAGAAACTTCGAGATATCTCAATCTCGATGTTTGGCTTGTGAAGCAATGTAACATCACTAGCGCTAGTATCAACTGTAACTCTGGGTTCTGCTAGTCGCTGTGCCGTCGGTTATTCAGTGTTAGAAATATTAAAATTAGTGGGCCTATTGTTGTGTTATGGTGCTGAGCTCCTATTTTATGGCCCCCAGAAGCAAAATCTAGAATCCTAGAGGCTGGGCGGCCGAGGTTCACTTCCTTACATACTAACCTGTGTTTTTTAAGCCGATAGCTATGACATACAGAGTTATAATTTACAACTGTAAGACTAATTGTACTCCAAATATTTCCTAACTATGAGATTTTTCTTTTTCAGCAGCTCACCGAGGCTCCTAGTCAGCACAAAACATATGTGTATAAGGTCACGTGGATACGGCACTAACTACAAATGATATACTAGCTTTTGTCTTTTTTTTAGCAGAGTTCACAAATATTGTACAAGCTTCTTATTGCAAACAAACAACATCACGTGTTTTCATCAATTATCATTGTTTACCAACTCCAACCACTAATATTTCACAGCCCCAACCAATAATTCAGATAGTTCGAGACTAGAAGATACGAAGAGCTCGTATCAAATATATCACTACTATTACCTATTCTAGTATTCTATACGTTGCCAACAAGGCCATTTTGCCTGTTTATTGTGTTCGAAGTATATGGCGCTAAATTATCGTTTTTGATCAAGCATACGTAGGTGTGGTTGTATATGTCCGTATACTTGTCTATGCTGGCGGCAATATCTACATATGTACACACAGATATACAAGCAACAAGAAAGAGCTTTGCCAAGAACCTGATAACAGAAATAAACAAACAAATCAAGGCTAGATTACGTCATACATGTATGTATTCAACACTCTCATCCTCATCAAAAATATTCAATGACTGAGGGCACTTGAAAGGCACAATCCCAGAGTATCGACAGTCGTATCAAGTATAGAAAATGCAGCATGTTCAATTGAAGGATGTCAATTCACTCATATACAACAAATACTAAAAAGCTATTAAGAGCAAAGTTATACATATTAAAAGCAGACAAATAACATAAGTAGAGGGCAAAACAAGACCATTAAAGGCAGCAAGTTAGTAAAAATTTTGCGGAGTTTGGATGTCATACTCCAAAGCCCCTTATTCTATTCATGATATTTGAAGCAGAATTTAAAAAACAAAATCCGAAAGAAAAAGTAATAAAAAAAAGATAAGCAAGTCAAAAAATAAATAACAAAAGAAAGTATCAAGTAATCAGCAAAACAGAACCCAGTTTGCAAAATGAGGAATTTATACACATTCAGCTAGTTGGTTAATCCGGTAGTAAACAACCGGCCAGCCCTAAATCGTGACATGTAGCTGCAGAGGTCAACATACTCTCCATATACCAGCCACATACCCCCTAAGAAAAAGATAGAAAAAAAAAGCTTTACCGCCAGATCAGACATTACACACACTATAAACCACACTCAAGTAATTTACAGCATGATAGCGCCAAGCAGAGTGACCATCAGGGTCACACCGGTGACAGCAATACCGTTAGAGAAGACCTGGGAACCAGCAGAAGAAGAGGAAGAGGAAGAGCTTGAGGTGCTGTTAGATCCGCCGGACGAGGTACCGTTCTGGTTAGCGTTGGTGGTGTTGGAGGTAGAGACACCGGAGTCAGTGTCGGTCTGCGAGCCAGAGCCGCTCAGACCAGGACCGGTACCGGCACCCTCAGTGAAGTAAGCAGCAGCCTCAGAGGGAATGTTGGGCAGGATAGAGGGGTCGACCTCCCAGGTAGAGTCGGAGGTAGGGCAGGCCTGAGCGAAGGTGGTGGTGAAGTTGGCAGTGGCCGAAGTGGGAGCAGTGAAGGAAGACAGAGCAGCAGAGAACGAGGTGTACTCAGCGAGCTCGGTGACGGAAGTAGCGGTGGTATCAGACATGTTGACGATACCGTAGCCGTTGTCCTCCATAGAGTACTCGTACATGATACCACCAGAGTAGACACCGGTCATGTTGACGTCCATCAGAGACTCAAGCTCGTGGAAGTCACGGGTGTTGGTGTTGCAGCCATACTCAGACAGGCTATAATGTTGTTAGTAACTAGCTAATGCTTTGAATACACTTAGGTCTAACTTACAAGATGGGGATACCGTAGGAGCTGAAGTTGGCGACCTTCTGGTTCCAGCCAGACTCGATGAAGTTGGAAGTGCACCACGAGTAATCGTTCTATGATTGGTTAGTTTCGATTTTTCGTATAATTTGTTTAGAAGTGTACTTACGAAAGCGAAGAAGTCGGAGCGAACATCATCCTGACCGCAGTTTAGGTAGTTGGCAGTCTGCATGCGGTTACTGGAGACATCGGCGGCGGAGTAGCCAACGGGGACGGCACGCAGAGAGCGAGCAGACAGGTAGGCGCGCATGTCACGGGTGACGGCCTTAACGTAGGGAGCGGCAGCAGTAGTACCCTCCTCATCGTTAATAACCTCGTTACCGGAGAAGAAGGCCAGAACATTGGTATAGTTGGCGAAGGCATCAATAGTAGCGAAGATGCTCTGCAGGTAAGCAGCATTGTAAGAAGTGGCGGGGTCGGCACGGTTCAGAGAGTATAGGGGAGTGTTGACATCCAGAACCAGGTAGATACCAGCATCAGCCAGAGCCGACATGCAGGTATCGTGGTCAGCGGTGTTGTCGACGGTGTAGACACGAACGGTATTGACACCGAGGTCCTTGAACTTGGCAATATCACGAGCGCAGATAGTCTCATCGGCCAGGGGATCGATAGACTCGGAAGAACCGCCGGGCTGGTAGTCGATACCACGGACAATGAAACGGTCAGAGCCAGCGTAGAAGGCTAGAAGTATAGTTAGCGGGTGTTTCGATGATATTCAGGAGCTGAAGCTCACATACCGTTACCAGAGACGGTGACAGTGGGCAGAGAGGTCGAGGCACGCTTGGGAAGGTCCTTGACGGTCAGAGAGGGAGAGGCCGAAGCCACGGAGGCAGCAATTAGAATAGCGGCGGAGTGCTTCATGTTGACTGATGTGCTGAAGATGTGAAGAGGAAATGAATAATCGGGTCGGAATCGAAAATAAAGAAAAGGTCCAGAGAGAGTGATGGACGCTGTTGCCTAAGCTGAAGAATAATAATAGAACAGAAATTGGTCGGAGAAGAAAAAAGAAGAAAATAAAACCAACAAAGAGAGAGTTGGATGGGAAGTCTCGGCCTTGGGGAAAAAGTCAAGGAAGAGAATCAATGAAGTTGAGAATTGCAGAAAAAGCAGCGATGCTAAGAAATGGAAGGGAAGAAGAGGAAGTTGACCAGAAAGCAAATGGCGGACATGACGGAAGTAAATATGTTGACGCTCTGTATAGTGAGGTAGAACATTCAGGTACGTTATTGTTTACTATTACTAGTGGTATTACTGCTACTATTGCAGTTACTGTTGCTATTACTGATACTGTGCTGGAAAGCAAAGATGCAAAGATGGAAAGACGTCCAGCACAGAGTCCAAGCCAGGAATGGCCTGGACTGCAAGGAAGGCGCAACACAGAGACAGGGATTTAGTGTACTTAGTGTGCGCTCAATCGCTCAATGGCTGGCTCAATCCAGGAAAGAACCCAAAGTAGGAGTCAAGCAGGTCGCGATATTGTGGGACGGCGTGTATCCTACTACGGCGACGCCCTCTCCACAGCCCAGCTATACAACTGCGCTCACCCCTCTGCCCGTGGCTCATCTCCATCATGTTGTGCCCTCCACCGCCGCAGTTTGACACGCCCTCCCTCCTCTCCTCCCAAACTCTTGTCGACTTCTCTCGACTCAGCCTGCGATCCCTGTGCCTTTCCGTTGCTGTTCGTCTTCTTCGTCTTCTTCGTCTTTTAGCTATGGCCTCGTGTTGTTGTCGACCAAAAATTATGAAAGCGCAGTACATGTATGCGAGTTAGGGACTATATGCAGCCAGTCTACGGTACCCATTCCGTTGTCTACAATATCGTGCACGATCAGTCAACATAAACATCACCATCTCTATTTCCATCACTATCAGCTCGCTGGTCGGAACCACTCTTCTTCTGGCTCCGCAGATCGACCAACTAATTACTGCTGTTCCAGCAATCCAGCAGCCCGCTGACGACAACCGGCTTGGCTACCGCTATTTAGAACCCCCTTCTCATAACCGAAGCGTCGTATGCCCCGTCCTCCTCCCCAGCCTGTTGCCAAGATGTTGTCATCGAGTATCTGTCCGCGTGGCCACGGAGCCAAGAGCGACCTTGGCAATACTTCAGTCTCTGTATCCAACGACAAGATCCAACGGTGATGTTCCAGGGCCAGCTTACTTCAGACGGGAAACGACGATACGTCTACTCCGATCATTCTGCTGGTAATCAAAAATCTGGCTTATTGGCGCTACTAATCTTCATTTATTGCTTGAAAATTGCAGAGTATCATAACAAACCATACAAGCAAGTAAATAAATGCAAATTGCCAGGCAGTTTTATCTTTCTTTCCCCCATCTTCTTTTGCAACTTCGTAGAAGCAATGAATATTAATGCGTAGCTTAACTAAGCCTACGCACCATGCCCACTAATCGGGTCCTTTGTGGCATTCCTGTTCCTGTTCCTCTGGGCCACTAGTCCTAGTAATCGCAGCAAAGCGAGATTTCACTACATGTACTTAGCGGCATACGTACACACTATTTATTAGTATACATATGTAGTATGTACTAGCACCGCAGTAAGTAATTTGCTACTCTTTCTTGACTATTCCTTTGTTCTCTATTTTGCCTCTTGATCCTTTTTTGTCGTAGCCTATGTTGTATATGGACAGACAATCAGGCCGATTACGAGCAAACCGTAAAATTCTCTATGCCTATTATTAGCCATAAGAATTCTCCTCGCTACTGCATGGCGGTTTTTTTCTGGGCATTCTTTCTCAACCTATGACATCGTCATCATAAAAAGAAAGAAAAAAAAACATACTACCAGGAAGGTCGGGCTTGAATCATCTGCGCCTGTATTTTTGTCAACTTGGGGCGGAAAGCGACCTGGGTACAAGCTTGGCAATTGAAGTTCAGAACAATTCACCCGTGCATTTTTTCGGTATCAAGCCATCCTTGAGCGACACCATTTTCTAGGGCTGCGTTTCATGCCAAGACGTGTACTACTACGTTTAGTTAACCCTTGGTAACCCTACTGTATGCAAATCTATGGATATAAGGTTGATACGTAGAATCCAGTATATTGAAGAATACATTTGACAATGTATATGCAATTAGTTGTATATATATCTAATCGCGTTTATAAAACCGTACCAAACTTTCAAATTCAGATCATAGTTAGAGCCTCAAAAAATACACTGTCAGACTGTCAGTCAGATAGTTGCGATTGTTATCCAGCATACCAAAATTGATATTAACTATCACCATAGACATGATAATGTACTGCTTAATCAATCTTGGCATTTATAGTATAATATTCCGTCAGGATAACGTGTACAGATAAGTCATGGTGAGTTTGTATTCCGCTTATGTGATGTGGCATTGCCGATATGTTGATAATCGAAATATACCAGTTAGCTGAAGAAAACCTAAGAATCATGCAAACAGGTCGTATCGAATGTCACGTGAAATACGTTGAAAAAGCGTTAAAACGAATAATTTTTGCACAGCCCCAATTTTTCAATTTCTAGCGGATCTCAATAACTGCAAAATCGTGCCCCCGTCTAAAATACTGCCTTGATATTTCTGCGTACTCTTTTTATCATTGATTTTTTCGCGTGTATTTGACAATAGTGAATGTGAATGAAGTTTATAATGTGAAAAGTATATGTCTGGTTACATGATTATATTCAATAGAATCAGTGAATCATGCCACACTATTAAAGGATATCATCTAGGTGAATCAAGGCTTCTGTAATATAGGCCACAGAGGTGGAATTTTGGTCCTTGTCAACTGGAGAGGTTGTTCTAAAGCCATGACCAAACAAAGTGCATAAATTAAAAAAAAATACAAACATGAGCCAAAAATCCGTTCCAAGCCCGGCCGAGTGAGTTCACTGGACTAATGAGTACTGTCGATATAAAATGAGACCACTGTAGGGCAATACTTTGCTCACGGGGCAGTCTATGTATCGAACAGCGTCTTCATTATATGGCACAGTGACAAAAACAAAGTAGGTATCATCTTGATGCAGGTCCCAGATCAAATGCACCCACCAATTCCAGAATATAATAGCACTTCATGGCGACCTTGGAATCCATCCGCCCATACACTAATAACCCGAAGTAACGGTGTTTTTGACATTAACATCGACTAAAACATTTCCATTGATTATATTCATCCATCGAGATAAACATAAAGGGCTCTTAAAGAGGGAATATATGTCTAGACTAAGAGCAAGACCAAAACTCTGAATATGCACAATGTCGCTGGATGGTAGGTATAGAAGATCGTGATTCAATAAGAAACAATGTTGGACGATCACTCAGCGGCTGTTTCTGTAACTGCTTCAGTCTATTCATGGAGAAGAAGCATGAAATAGTATAGAGATACATAGTTATCCTATAGGGGGAGGGGTGTCTTATTCAAATTTCACCGAATCCTGGGCTTGAACACCACAACAAAGAGGTCTTGTTTCTGATTCTGCTGTTCTTCCCACTGCCCAGCATTCAATGAGAGTAGGGCTGCTTGATTCTACTGCTACCCTTTGGGTTAAACGAAGAGCTTAGCCTTGAAATTGGGACAGCAATGGTAGTGGCAGCAGTCAGCTAGAAGTGGTCCGGCAAGTCGCATTGCTTGTTTGGTTTGCGGTTGACCAACTATTAAGTTTGATGAGCGTGCGTTGATGTTAACTTGCTTCATCTCTTTTTGTCGATGCCTACATGTATTTGGATTTTGTGTGCTATTAGAGAGATCAGGAAGCACATAAAGAAAGGGTCGGTCGTGGCTGTGCTTTCGAATTTGAAGGGGGAGGAGAGCCTAGCACATCCCATTCATTACCTTGGACCCTTGACCCATAATACATGTATTCCTTAGTGTCTGGCAAAGAAAAGCTTCCCCTAAAAAATGTACATGAAGCAAACTTCAGTGGGAGACGTAGTCATTGCAAGGCACTGTAGAGTTTGTGGAAGAAACAGAGAAAAGTTGCTGAAAAGTCAACTGTACAAAAAGGCAATTTTACTGGTAACAATCTAATCTAATTTCTTTCATATCGCCAATATCGAGTGTTAAGACTAAGAAAAATGTATGTACACCGATCCGATGTTTTCATCTCTGTATAAACCAGGGCTATAAACTATCATTGAATGGTTGATTGGGTGAGGCTTTGAATTGCCATGACACGTAAAATACTAGCATCTGCATGACATCTGGCATAAATGATAATATATCTGTAGTATTGTACTATGATACCTGTATATCTGTTTAGACGTCTGGATGATTGCTTGAATTTCGATTTTAGTCTAAACTTAATAACACTGTCTAATATCAACGCCACCAGAAGCCTGAATAAGAAGCCAAAATAAAGTCTTGTTCTCAATTAAGAAATAACAAAGAACAAAAGAAAGAGATTGTTATCAATTTCCGGAGCTTGCCTAAGTGACAGAGCCACAAAATCTGATGGTACGTTGATATCAAATGTGAGGCTCTGTTGTTTCTCATGTTCCTCTTTGTCCAGAACAGTTAAATTGAATATATAGTTATAAATTAATAATATAATAGACAGGTCTATCCAATTAATGAAGCTGTCAGTAAACATTAATACCTCAAGATAGTTGTTTAGTTTCTTGTTGTTGACAATGCCAAGGACAAAAACCGCTTCGCTTCCTGAATATCAAAAACCAGGGAACTAAAAAAAATATATACGCGCAACCGCGGCTGTCCGTCCACTTTGCTCTACTGTAACTGAAATCTACTACGCTGTATTCCTTGGCCAGTCCTGGTTCTGGGCAAGGCCAAGCCCATAACCAGATCTTGACAAGGTGAATTTATATCTAGCTTGTACATTTTTTGATTTTTTTTCTTTTCTCGTTGTTCTAGCGAGGAAAAGGAATACTGAATACTGATCTAGGCTTGGCTTGACTGATGAGGAAAAAGAAGTATTTATTTCTGCTCGATCTTTGCAGGCCAAATCCTGGATCGCCAAGAAGTCATGACAACAACTAGTGGGGGGATTCGCAACGCAAGACGTCGGCTCTTGGGTTTTCTTAGTATATATGACATTGACAGAAAAATGAATTGGATAGTGTCTAGTTGATGAATGAGTTTTAGGGCATTCCAGTGCGTTTTGTAGCGGCATTGTTAGGTCCTTTCGGTAGTGAGGCGCTGATTCTACAGCGTATAAGCATGTACAGGCCTGGTTTTTAGGCGCCCGGTGTTCCCCTAAAGCTTACTTCATCAACCACAAGCTCGCTAACTACAAAACCATCTGACATCCAACTAGCAAATCCAGATCCTCATTATTTTGTAGCTGTTTAACCTGAGTAAAGTCTCTGAAGAAATTAATTGACGTATCACCCTTCGTTTTCCCGTCATTATCTAATATTAATCTTAATTTCTCTCCTCGAAACGAACAAAAAGTTTCCTGACATATTTTCAACAGAATCAGTGACTTTGCCATGCCGTCCATATTGTTTCTCTGTAGTAGAATTTCCACTGGTATGTTAGTGTCGTATTCTCCAATATCCCAACTTATTCCCAAAGATGCTCTAGAATCGCTAATGGAAGGAAAAGGGGAAAAAAACCTTAGTTTATCATGATTCAGTGGGTTCTCTTATTTACATATTATATCTGTGTGTGGTTGTACTATTTGCTTTTTTTCTCCCGATTTGTTTAATCTGTTCACACCCCTCCGAATACGTACTAATTTTGACCGATGTAATACACCCGTCCATCTTCTTTTCACTATTCAATTGCATCTTCTCTCCTTCGTTTTCCTTTTCCCCTGATCCCGCATTCCTATATTTCTCTTCTCACGTCCTACATAATTGTAAACGTTGTATGTTTTTCGCTTATTTCACGGTATTGGTTCGAATGTAATCAGCACATATCGTGATATTTTGGCCCATAGAAACTCTCACGCTAAATGTAACTTAAAGAACTAACTTAATTATATATTTATATACAGTAACGTAGGTTAAAAACGAATATGGCGTGTAAATCATCATGTACATAAAGACTAAATGAAGTATAAAGTAGACCGAAGCCTGTAATATATACATGTATGGCTTGCGCTGGAGGTGGCTGACTTCACTGGGCTGGGGAGCCTTTGTTTGAATGGCTCGCGATCCCATCCTTCTGTTAGCTTAAATATTTTAACAGCCTCTGGCTTCCTGATCCATCGTTTGATGCGGCTCTTCACCGACCTTCTACTCGGATATCGACTCGTGTGCATGTCTACAGAACGGGAGGAGAGGGTGTGTTCTGACTACATATCACATTGTTGACACTTGGTTAGGAGGTAAATATTCTACTAACATTATGATATCTACATATATATAAGTATATATACGATACATGCATTTATAGAATAAGCATATAATATAGATGTATGCACACGTCTGTAACCCGTGAGACGTCGCAATCATCATAGTACATGTATAAACTAATAGTAAGCCGTTGGGAATCTCGTATATAGCTTGTTATCTCTATTCTCACTTGACAGAAATCATGATATTATGATTTTAGATGGGCTAGCCTTTCGCTTGGGTCTAATTGTAGTTTACATGTAGATATGGGCCTTTTGGTATGTTTTGTTGCATGCACGGTGACTTATTCTAGATGGTTTGTGGCACTAATGTTTCCGTTTGTGACTTTGGACAGTCGTTCTGACTTACATATACTCTCTCCCATAACCTCTTCTTCATTCCTTGTATTGGATAATAACTATTCATAAGCTTAGCTTAGAAGTGCGTGTCTACGTACCCGCAGTGAACATCAATCTGAAGCTATTAGTAGTGACACTAGGACATCCGTATACGGCTTGATATTTGCCGCCGTGTGTATGAAACCGGATTATCAGACGAGTGTTATATGTGTAAGTGCAAAAAAAAGAACAAAGCTTTCATCATGAATACAAGTTTGGGATAGCGAGCACATGCCGTAGATGTTTGCTTTTTGAGTTGAAGAAGCATAATTATCGATCTTCCGTGGGTTGTTTCGTACCTGTTTTGCCTTTCTCAGGGAGGGAGCTTGGTTCTTGTTTCCATGTTTTGCTCCGACAATGATCGCTGTATTCTAACAAATCGCACTGAACATTGACATATCGTATCATGGATACATTTATTACAGTAAGATGGTTTGGAGTTCATAGGCACTCGATGCAGAATGTGATATATACCGGTGATTTCAGAGCTAACGTTTAGCCGGATCTGTCGGCTGTAAGACAGCATCGTATTTTATACCTAATTTTTTTGCTGTGGTTCGATACCCCGCTCAATTGTTTTCCTTTGAACTAGAAGATATTGGCGACTTTATTGCATATCTACCAGCCTTGATGGATACGAGATTCCGAAAGAAACGTTGTGTTCAGTTAACAATTAGTCTTGGAGATACTTGTTTATCGCTATTCTCTTCGTGATGTGTAGTGGTATTGTTTTTCTAGTAAGTGAACGATAGGATGCTAGGCTGGACTAGGCATTGGAGAAAATTTGGAGATATTGCTGCCTCGTATATGCATGTCCACTGATATACTACAAACGCTGACGTCAGAGAAAACCCCGAGTTCTGTTGATGTAGTGTATTTATCTGTATATCCATTGCCTTACAGCAGCATAACGACATGCTCCGGACAGAATTAGTCGGATGATATGATCTTCAGAATGACTCCCGAGCGGTTCGTAGACTACAAGAATTTTTGTGACATTTTAGGGACCATTATCAAAGTCAAGAGAGCTGCCCGTGTAGCATAGCCCGGGGTTCAATAGTGGCTACTTGGTCCGAGAGGCCACCTGATCTCGGCACGGAGGGCGGCCCTGGCCAAAAAATGCCGTATAGGCACCGGTATCCTCCGATTAGCATCGAGAAAGAAACTGGCCGCGTGGCCCAATGGCAAGGCGTTTGACTACGAATCAAAAGATTGTGGGTTCGAATCCCATCGTGGTCAACAGTTCTAGCATCCGTTGATCAACAGATCCAACAATTTTTTACAATCGTTGGTGATGATCTGGTTGTTTGTTTATTTACTGCGATGTGTTTTTCTTTCTCTTTTTTTCTTGCTTCAGTCACTTCCGTGTCTCCCGCTACAATGGACTCACACGAACGGAGCTGGGCCACATTCTAGCAGCCAGAACCGGAGATGGTGACTTTGATAAGTACTATGACCGGTAAGGCCCTGCCGAGACCATGGAGTCTGAGATTTAAAAGCTCCTGAACGAGAACAGCCCGGGCGTCCCGAGGATGCCGGGGTTCAGCCACAACCAAGATAGACACAGGGGTGATGTCAGGAGGGCTCTATGAGGATGTTGGGTCTCTCGCCCTTTTATTAGTTAGCAGTTATACCGGAGAAATGACGGGGCGATTCTCCGTGCCGACAGTCGGTGGCCTTTCAGACTAGATAGCTTTAGCTTTTACCGCAACCAAAAACACCAGGTAATCAACCCTGGAACCCCACAGGCCTGCCCTCGGGCTGCGCTGGACAGAGAGCTCTCTTGGCCCCAAAGTCGAACTCTAAAAATTCACAAGAGATGCTTGAATCTGCGTGCACCTGCAATCGCTGACCGCCCGAGAGTTAGCTGGAAGATGACATCAGCCAGTTGCTCACGTCCGGAACATGCCGCCGTATTGCTGCAAAATAACAGTAGGTAGACGTAAAATAGTAATAAATAAACATAAAATTTTCTTGCTCTGGTTGCTATGTCTGTATACTTTCTGTCGAGGAAGGATATTAAAGAAGTGATCGTCTCTAGTTCATACATGCAGTTAGAGACCGCCTTTTCTGATCAGCATCAATATACATAACTAGCTGTTCTACCCTTTTTTAGTGTATCGTAAACTTGCTTGTGCTTGGGCAATGAACCTCTGAATAAATTGAGTTTCAGATTTGCTACTTTACATTCCTATCAGGATTTGGTTCATTGGACTTCAGGCTTCTAGCGCCTGAGTATCTGTATACATGTATACACTGTGCCGCCTGCAAATCAGATTTTCCAGCAGCCATGGACTTTGTTAGAACCACACTCTACAGCGGTTTTATTTTCTTTCAGCCAACCAAGTCAATATTCCATTCTAAAAATACTGGAGAATCGAGGCAGCGCCGGACTTCGATAATAAAAGGGAAAACAAGGCCTTGTTGCAATCCTGTGATTTTCTTGTAACCGATAATCATTATGTTAGTTGCTGCTAACAAAACCACTAGAGTCAACGGCGATAGACTAACTCTGCGGCGCAACGATGTCGTGTGACTTCATCGTGATGTTTCCACTCTTGTTGTCCAAGGGATACCTTTCCATATCTACATATTAGGTCGTTGGCATCATTTGATCATCAGGGTTCCTTTCTCACTCTGGAATTTTCTCTGGGCACTGTACTATTATGTTGATGGCTCTCCTCTTGCCTGCCCTCCCTTCCTCTAGATATATGGGCCTGAACCTCCCGTCCCTTGTATTGGTTAAAGCAGGGAGATGTGAGGCAAAGGGATGCTTGAAGATGCATACACTTGCTGTCAATTGGCATTGCCTAGTCAGTTACTCTACTCACTCTGCTCCGGCAAATATGTATTATACTGTTGTACATACATATGTAGCTCTCTTGTAAAGCATGAGGCTGGATGGTTTGAAGAGGGACAAGCAGCTGGAGGCTTTGAGGGCAATTGGCAGTGTGGCTATTGCTGCTTTTTGACGCCCTCGTGCCCTTAGAAACCCAGTAGTTATAGCAGCTTAGCATAGCGTGGCACAGCACGGTCCAGTTACATGAGTCTACTCTACATATAGGATGCTCGCATTACAGAAGGTTTGTTTGCTGCTCAGAAGCTAGGTTGTAGTGAATTGATTTTTTATGAGCCGCTGTATTTTTATTACGTGTAATAAGAGCATAGCAAATCAACATTTTACGCTCACGGGGGGGAGAAGAAAAGAGAATGAAGCACTGCCTCCATTAGCGATGACGACGCCAGTATCTCTCCTGCACGCCCCCCTTCTTTAACGCTCATTAGCCTTCATTTATAGTTAGTGGTAGTACATATGAAATAGCACTGTAGCAAGTGGATGGCAGCTTGTGTTTCCTGCTAGAATGGACAAGCCGCCAACCTTAGCCAACACGAGGCGCCTCTTTGTATTGCTTTACTGTTTTCTTATGGCTGGTGTTTTTTTTTCTCTTCTTGTGTTGCATTGGTGTAAAGTAGTTTACGCAGACGCCTCTTCGTCTGAATATAAATAAGATAAGCCTCTCTGAACACGGGATTCAGCTACGTTGTAAAATGACATACGAGAGCAAACCTACGCTTATTGATGTGGGTAGCCGATGTGTCTGGTTGTGCAATACCGGCAAATATCAAGCACCGCTTCTCGTGAGTATATCGGCCTATGTATATACACTGAAAGCAACTGACAATGCCTTGGAAGTTGATATAATCACTAGTTCGGGCTGATATAGGTAGACTTGGTGTTATAAGGCGCCAATCATGGTTAAACTGCAAGGCATCTAAAGATCGCTGGTATTGCCAAGGCACGATGTCACTTGTTTTGCCGGTATGCCGACTCTTGCTATGATGCTATTTACTCTATATCACCAATGCATAGTGAGACTGGTGGCTGAGCCTGCTGTCAAAAGTCATGTTTCATAGCTGCTCCCACATAATATTCTGGGAGGGGATGATAGCTGTATATTTGTTTCTATTCATGGATCATCCACTTATCAAACACAGAGTGCTCTGGCTTCTAACAATAGAGAAGCCAAAGATGATATATTTGATGTCAGGCGGTTATACCTTTGTGAGTTGCATACATTTGAGTTTAGTAGTTTACAGAAGGCGGATACGGTAAGTGGCATAGCTACAGACTTAGTTTTTATGAGCGATTTTCAACTGTACGTTTGTACATCATAATTGCAATATCGAAATATGACGAGGCATTCATTTTCACTTGTGGCTTACGCTATGTATTGCAATGAATGAATGTGAAAATATGGGTGGTCACAATAGTTTTCGGCTCTTTAACTGGTGGTGGCCTGATTGATTAATCGGTCTGTTGGGGTAAAGATGAGATTATTGGTGGAGGGGCTTCATTGTATGAAGACTCTCCAAAGTAGTGGTTTATCATATTGTATAACTACATACACAATGTTTGTATTTTCTTTCTTCTTGATTATCACTGATGGAATCTATCAAGACGCAATCGGCCAAGTTAAGAAACAGGTGACGGTTGAAGAGGAAAAATGACTAAGCGTCCAAAAGCTTAGTCATCTAAAGAAAAAGCCTAGGGCAGCCAATCAACGTTTCTCTGATTATCCACAGTCTTGACAAAGGAAGGCGTCAGTATGGACGAAGCGAAGCTTTCCAGGGTGCCTTTTTTTGTTAGGCATAGGCTTGGCCACTAAAGGCAGCTAAAATTACCGCTACTAATTGTCTTTTTTTGTTGCTAATCTGGAGTATCATCACGGAAAGTCTTGATCCCCCCTCAATCTCCCGATCTTGCAAACCGAGTAGTCGAGCCGACGACCAAAACAAGCCCTAATTCGAACCCTCAACACGACGCCAATTGCCCAGCTCGCAATCAATTGAAATCTTCAATTTCGATTACGACTTGATTCTTTGCTACAATGATGCGCCCGGCCCGCATCGCAGGCTCAATGGCCATGCAGCGTATGTGCTATTCACTGAAATCCCCACGATAATTGAGGTTTTTGTCGGGTTCTCCTGCTTTTCCGCGGCCCAATTGGTGTCCATTACAGCCAATAATGAGATCTAAATACCATCACGAAGATTGCCACAAGGCATTGAACCCCAGATTACGCCCTAGATCATTGTCTAACTTGCTCTGTCTAGTGCGGCCTATAAATGCCCTCGTTCCCAGCGCTGCCGTGGCCTCATCCCGAAAGGCCTCATCGCTGACGGCCGAACCGAAAAGCTATCGGCTTAACAAGCCCCGGAAAGAGGTGCCTTTGGCTAGCGAGGAACCAACTAAGGGCGCTGTTCAATGGGCACTGTAAGTGCTTATCTTGCTCTTCCATCAATTCATCTTGAACCACTTCAGAAAACACCGGCTCTTCATATCTATCTCCGCAACACCAAAAACACACGCTAGTCTTCCTAGGACCCGCTCCTCAATCTGGGGAACCCTGATATCTCTTGGGGCGGGCCCGCATTGTGTTTCGCGATAGCGAGTGATTATCGAGCTATTTTATCTGTGGCTTCATTGGCTCTTCTAGGAAAATGCAACCGGTTAGAATGACGAAACCTCCACTGACATTAAGCTTTACAAATCAACAGGACTACTCTCGATATCATCACTAATTGGGGTCGCCAAGGTTCATTCTGGCCCATGACCTTTGGTCTGGCCTGCTGCGCCGTCGAAATGATGCATCTGTCTACTCCACGGTACGATCAAGATCGTCTCGGCATTATTTTCCGTGCCTCGCCTCGTCAATCTGATATCATGATTGTCGCCGGTACTCTGACCAACAAGATGGCTCCCGCTCTACGCCAAGTCTACGACCAGATGCCCGACCCGCGTTGGGTCATTTCCATGGGATCTTGTGCCAACGGTGGCGGTTACTATCATTACTCCTACTCTGTAGTGCGTGGTTGTGATCGCGTTGTCCCCGTCGACGTCTACGTCCCCGGTTGCCCTCCGACCCCCGAGGCGCTCATGTACGGTACGTACCGATTTTCTGCTACGGCATATCAAGGACGGCTACAACTAGCGTATCATTTCATAATTCATGGGGAGGCTATTAACTAACATTACATCGTAACTCTAACAACAGGCGTCTTCCAACTGCAGCGCAAGATGCGCAACACTAAGCTGACCCGCATGTGGTACCGCAAGTAAACTGTTTGGTCATGTTTTCAACAGCATAACTACTACTATTCGACCCAACTTTTACATCTCTTCACAACAGTCAGAGCGCCAGCATTCGGTTGCTACTATTCCAACAGCTATTTAAACCGCCAACTATACCAGCAAAGTCATCTCTAGGGGCGGGGAAAACTGATTTGTTAGATCACGTCCACTTTTGTACATTTCTTTTCCCCTCTTGTTTTACTTTGAGGATGTTTTCTATCACACAGTTTCTCTAGGGTCTAGAGCTTGGCCTAAATCAACAGTTCACAGTCATGAAAGGTCTCTCAGTGACCAAACAGCCTTTAGTTTTCTTTTTAAACACAACCGGTCACCATGATTACCTACATTTATATATACATATATAACAAGTATAAGTACATTCGACAATCTCGTCGTGATCTGTAGAATGACAATATATATCGGACATATATTTCTCAAAGTAGAATGACATACAGTCGCAGATGATGTTCTATATCAAATGGGTTTGGGTCGTTAAAATGATGTTATGACTTCTATGATAACAGATACATATCAAAAACGATAAAACAGAAAAGATAACTCTGAAGAAATGATAATACAAGCAAACTTCGAAATTGTTAGTCAACGGAGGGGAATAGTAGTATATAATCGAAAAGGGAAAAGAAAAAAGAAAGATAGAAATGGCATATGCTATCACACAGATAGACTATAGAACTATTTCTTTTAGCACATGCATAAAGAAATGCCGTGAGGTTATCATAAATAAAGAAGACCTCTGATAGATAAAACAGAAAACGGAATAAGGACATAAGCACAACAGACATAGATGTATATATCCCATCGTTGGCTTGATTAACCTTTCAATCTTTTTCCAAATACATCTCTTTCAAACCAAAAAAAAAAAAAACGATAATGGCAAAATTTCGAAGTCAAATGCCCAAAAGAAACAAAAATGCAAGGCAACTTCCACCCTCTCGCGTAATCTAATACAGAATTTTCTTTCTTATTCTTGTCCAAAACCCATGGTTTCCTCAACAGCAATAGTGAGTTTCTGCTGAAGCATCTCTAGACTCCTATACGGAGGAAGATCCAGACGGTTAAAGCTAGACGCCAATGTTAGTATACTTTTAAGTCTTGAAGATTTGAGATCAAAGGGTCAGTAGCAACTTACCAAGTATGAGCCTTGGGTAGATTGTTGATGTCACCTGCTTTTTCAATGGTAAATCTTCTTGGTCCGTCTGAGCCCTGGAGATCCTTGAAACCGTTGACAGGAATACGGGACGTTCCCGTGGCGAATTGAAGTAGACGAGACTTTTGCTCACCATCCCATCCCTTAATTGTTTGCCAGAAGAACTGGATAACTTCGTCGCTTTCGGTGTAGCCACGATAGTCGGTGTGTTTCTTCCAGTCGTCGACATCGATTTCGGCGATACCACCAATGAGAAGTTCAAGCTCACGCTCATCGAAGACGTTGATGAGCTCTTGAGGAATGAGCTCAGAGAAGCCCTCCTTGAAGGCCTTGAATTGCTCTTCAATACGCTTCTGGATGCGCCACTTAACCATCAAGTCAACGTACTCCTTCTTGTTCTCATTGGTTACTTCGATATCACGACCACCCTCTTTGAGATCTTCAACGACGATAGTTCCAAAGCGCTCGTCTTCAGTAGAGAAAGTCTGCTCCAGAATACCATCGGAAATGTCATTGTCGAGAATCCATTGCAATGATCGATGAAAGTCTGCATCGACACCTTCCATATCTGCCAAAGAAACGGCCTTGCCAAGAATCATCTTGTAAAGAGCACCGATGAAGAAGGCATCCAAGAAACGACGATGGAAGATAGCAAGACCGACAACGCGGCCAATGAAACGGAAGTAGTTGAGATGCTCAGGATTGATTCCCGAGTGAGGGTTGATCTGCAGGGTGTAGTTGTCGTGTGCAGAGTACTCGAAGAGACAGTAGAATGGGTTGAACATTTCGTGAGAAAGTAAGAAGAAGAACTCTCTGGAGAGACCACCGTAGTCGAGACCATCCTCGCCGTCGAACTTGATCATAAGTCTCTTCTTGAGTTCGGTAGGTGTTTGCCGTTGGATCTCCGCAAAAGAGTCTTCGAAGATATGCGATCTGCGAACCTTGATGTGGCATTGTCCAGAAGTTATCCGCATAGCAGGTTGCGACCGGAAGTAGATGAGCTTTCTGCGGAAATCGCGCTTGTACTGTGGCACATTCTGATCTAAAGAAGAGGGTAACCGAGGGTCATCCCAAGTTGTCGTCTTGGTGTTGTGGTCGACGAAGTATACACGAGCAGTGTTAGTAAGCCGCATTTCCCAGCCGCTAGGCAAAGGTCCAAGCTGAGAGACGGGTTGTTGCTGGATGCCGTTGCCATTGTTCTGTGGGTTATAGACACGAATGTATTGTTGGCGACGGGGGTCAACCCAGGTTGTAGTACGTGTGTTGTGGTCGACATAGTACTGGCGGCCTTCCGGGGTACGTCTCTCCTCCCAACCGGGGGGTAGTTCTCCAGTACCGGCCTGGGTAGTTCCAGACATAAGCATGTTGCCAGCGCCTGCAGCACCTTGAGCTTGCTGTGCAGATCCAGCCGATGAGCCTGCCTGCTGTGCTTGCAAGGTGGGCGAGTTAGCACCAGTACCTTCTGGCAATGTTCGGTTCTGATGGCGCTGTCTCTCCACCTGTGTGTTAGCATCTCGTTCAGCCTGAGGAACAGTTCCGTTGGCGTTAGGGCGGTCCCAGCTGGTAGTACGGGTGTTGTGATCAACATAGTATGTACGTCCAAGATTGTCTTCGCGGCGTTCCCACCCTGAAGGAAGACGGCCTTGAGCATCTTCAAACGGACTTAATTGAGTTGTTGGGCGCATTGCCGCGCTATCAGCAGCAGATTGGCCGACAGGAGGTGCAACAGGGCCGATAGAAGAGCTGATGCATTCGATGGAGCTGGTCTATGTACGAGGGTCATGGCGTTCCCTCCAGAAGGTACAGCAGGGCCAGTAGAAGCTGCTGATCCGTTCGGCGGAGCTGGTCTGTGTACGAGGGTCATGGTGTTCCCGCCAGGGGCACCGTTAGCAGGGGGCGAGCGAGGCCGGCCATCAGTGCTTCCGCTTTGAGTACTAGCCGGAAGCGAGATACGACTACCAGACGCAGCATTCTGTAGATTCGGGTGGACCGAATTGTTGCGAACAGGTGGGGTCTGGAGGTTCATGGAAAGTTTGAGTATAATCTTTCCATTGACAACCAGGTTGTCAGCGGCCTTCTTTAGATCACGAGTGATCATTTGATCTAGACATCAACGTTAGTAAGTGTTAGATAGCAAAATTCGGTGCGATGACTGAAAAAGGGCAGTCCATCTCGTGGGTATCCATAAGCGGCAATATAGAAGGCATTTATATCCCTCTAACAGCTTATGTGCATGATAGATATGTATAGATTGCACAAAGTGTGTGAATTGTATTACCTCCAGATTCAGGGCCAAGGTTGATGACATCGCCTACACGGACATTGATGACACCAAGGAACCCTTGGTCCTTCTTTTTAAACTTCTTCTGGTCAAACACCTGAACGGCTAAGATACTCTCTTCGGTTGCGGCGCTGTCGATATGAGCGAGAATATTAGTACAACGGCCAAGATGATCCAGGAAAGATTATAGCATAGCAACATACAAATCAAAGCTCTCGTTCCAGTAGGGATTGAGGGTGCGTTTGCAGACACCTGTGGTTTTGGTCTGCTCGCCATTAAGTGTCACGACAGCGAACGGATCAGGAAAACCTGGAGCGATTGGTGGTTAGAGCTGAGTTATTATGAATGTATGGTTGTGGCGCAATGGCGAAGGCCGGTCTGATGCTCGGTGCGGAGGGGACAAGCGGGCCGATGCGGGGAATAGCTTGGCTAAGGGATGATTAGCTTACGGAAAACATCGCGCTTGTAGAGGCCGTCGGCAGCGATCACTAGATATCGGTCAAGCGTTAGTAATGAACAGATGATATTTGCGACAGTGGATTTCTGCAGCCAAATAGTAACACGAGCAGCACGCACCGGTAATCCGCAGGTTCGGGGCTCTAAAGAACTAGTCAGTAATCAGCACAGACAAGATTGGAGAACACAGACAGGTCAGTCAGTATCAACTTACCCCTGCGGAGCAGAGTCAGCCCGGGCAGCCATGAGCACTTAGGAGTCAGCGTTGGAAGCCACGGCAGATGCAAGCAGACAGCGTTCAGAGGAAAGCCGATGCGGGAGGCTGGAGGCGGGACGGCGAGCGGATGAGACTATGAGACGGCAACGACAATGGCGATGGCAATGTGA